>JAUPTC010000150.1:0-86793 GCA_030762895.1 Sophora flavescens | reverse complement strand
TAGCTGCGTTATTTTGTTATGGAGAGCTAGTCTCCTAGATTAGTCTCTGTAATTGATTTCCATCACACTTGAGGTTATGTAATTCTGTTTTGTTTGCTTTTCTCTTTTCAATACTATGCTATATATTTCGTTTGCTTAATTCAGGAGTGTATAGTGTTGTATTTATTGATTTCGGTGATGTTATGTTCCTATAATTAATCACGTTTTCTTAATTCGCGTGTGTTCATTCATTGTCTCTTAGTTCATGAGGGCTTAACCCCGTTTGCTTAATTCGGGAATAGGAACATATATCTGTAGTAGTGGTTTCACTTGTAAATTGTTGCTACAATCGGGAGGGAATTAGAATCTGCTTAGGGCTTGGAATTTACAAGAACCAATGATAGTGGGAAACCGAGAACAGTAGGTTAATCGTCGTTAGTTTATTTGATAATCTCTTTAACTGCTTTGTTTTTATTGCTCTGCTTTTGTTTGTTTTCTTTATTTTATTTCAATCCAAACAACCCCCCAAATTCTAACTTTTTCTGTTAACAACAACCCAAGAGTCCTTGTGAGACGATATCCGAGTTGTCGCTTCCTATACTACATTTTTATAAAACGCTCGCTTTTTGGCACGTGCGCGACAGCGCGACCAAAAATTGGCACCGTTGCCGGGGACTCTTGTTATTAACAGAAAATTAAATTAAAAAAAAATCTCTTTGCTGAATTAGTTTTGGATGCTTTGTCTGGTTGTGAATCTTAGTGCTTCCCATGGATAATTATATGCAAAATTATGTGCCTAATGTTTATTATGAGCAACCATGCATATATTATCCTAACTTTGATAGGCCACCACCATGCACAAATTATCCTAATTTTGCTTGAAGTTATGAGTTTAGCAGTGGTTTTGACATGATTGGTGTGAATGAGGTCCATAGCTTCTTCCAACCAGACCCTTGATGATAGAATTGATAGGCTCACTTCTTTGGTGGAGAAATTGGCAATGGATAAGGTTCAGTCCGCAAGGTTTTGTGGCATGTGCGGCTCTCCTGAGCACCTGTTTGATGTATGCCCCATTCTGAAAGAAGGGTCAGTTACTGATTTGCCTCAAGCTTATGCAGTCCATCCTTACAATCAAGGCAATAATCAGAACCGGTACAACGTTCCTGGCCTTTCCACTGATGAGTACCACCCCAGTCAAGTGACCACCTCTGCACCTTCTGGACCTTCACTAGAGGACATGTTCAAGTAAATGACTGAACAAAATCTCCAGTTGCAGCAGCAATTAGCACAATTCCAGGCACAGTTCCAAGCACAGTTCCAGGCCTCACAGGCACAGTTTCAGCAGCAAACAGATGCCAGCATTAATACTTTTCAGCAAGTCAGTCGAACTACACTGCAAACTCCACATTCCCTTGAAGAACATACAGAGTCACAAATAGTTGCTCTTGGTAATACTTCCTCTGAGGATAATTTTGATGATGATGTCGAGAATACTTCTATTGATGAACTGTGTGTTGAATCTCCAGATATTCATACCTTTACTGATTCTATCTATTATACTTCATGTGTTGATTGTACTGACACTGCTTTGTGTATAGCATGTTTTGAAAGGTATGAAGAGCAAAACATCCATATGGAACAGGAGACATATGAGGTTGAGGTTTCTGTTCACATAGAAAATGAGGATCAGGAGGACATCTGCTTCACCATGCTTGAGGATGATGAAGAACCTTTGGAAGTAGATGATTCAATTAATTCAAATGCATGTGATGGGGTGGATGAATTGTGTGCTGAATTTCCAGACGTTCTAACCTTTACTGATTCAGTTTCTTGTACTATATTTACTGATTGTACTAACTCTAACCTTTCTGTGGTGTGTGTTGAGATTTCTGCAGGCTTACCAGGTGATGAATTTGTCGGTGCAGTGAATGAAGAACGTGCAGAAGTTGAAGCAGCACCAGTAACCCCAGCTACCTGTTTGTCACCTCCCACTGTGGAACAACCGGTGATGGAGTTCAAGCCCAAAGATTTTGCACCATGGCCAGTCCAAGAGGTTGAGCCCCATTTTTATTGGGAGGACTTTGTTGAGAAAGAGGTCAGCTTTGACCCAAGAAGGAGTGAGAAGTCCGCCGCACTTGGCGGAGTCACCATAACTGTCAAGCACTCAACTCCATATCAAGGCTGCAAGTTAGGGGACCATGGAACAAGCTTCCGTCCCTTGTCTATTACGTGGGCATTATGCTGTAGGCCATGGGATCCGGGAGGATCATACTGCAATTTGGGTATTTCGTGGCCACTGTATCACAGACAGTGGGATCCTGGTGGAACCGCCTCCATGAATTTTCTCTAAACCTTTCCTTTTAATTATCTTTGCTTTATTTTTGTTTTATTTTCTTTTAGCTCCTGAATAATTTGAGAAGATCAGGAGTATGTGTGTTGAGTCTTGTGTCGGCAAGTTTATTGGATTTGATTGAATTTTGCACAGATTGATTGCATGATTTATGTGATGATTCCCCCTAGGCTGAAAAAAAATTTTGTTTTTGAAAAGTGATCCCCATGCGAAATTGAAAACTGAACTTTGAGATTTTGTTGCGATGGCACGATTTATGATAAGTTTGGGGTGAAGGGGAGCACACACTAGGGATAGAATCTCAATCAAACAATTTGCAAAAAAATGTCCAGGTGAGGTTTGAGCCTCCAACATGTTTTTGACTGTGTGAATCACTTTTAAGTTGCACTTTCCCGAATTTGCTTGAATCTCTTTATGGTTTGCATGCTTATGTGTTTGCTTCAAATGATTTAGGCATTTTCCTTGTAAATAGCTACTTGGCCTAAAATAACCAATTCCTAATGCATGTTCCTTAGTTAGCCCTTTGAGCCTAATTAGCCTATTATTTCTTGATGACCTGATGTTATAAGCTAAAATCTGGAAAACCATGTTAACCCGATCTTAGGATTAGGAGAGCATGGAATCTTAGCAAGAGATTGGTTGCAAGAAACTAAGTTTGGGGTGGCTACAAGGATATGATGTGTTGTTTGGGATTGAGAAAAAGTAAAAAAAATATATAATAAAAAGGTTGGAGCCAAAGGCCAAGAAAAGAAAAAAAGAAAAAAATAGGGAAAAAAAAGGTACAAAAATTTCAAAAAGGCTGTAATCACCCAAGGCAAATGAAAAATGAAAAAAGGAACTTGAGTTTAAATTCAAAGTGTAAAAATCTCATGCTCTCTTAGTTCCTAGGGACTTAAGCCTAGTACCTTTGTATATACTACCCTTAGCCAGGCCCCATTACAACCATAAAAGACCTTTTGATGTTGCATGCATGTTTCCTGTGAGAACCATTTTGAGATGAAAATCAAATTTATGGGAAGTTCTCTTAAAAGTGAAATTGAGTGAAATGTTGTTAGCCTGACAAAAACTGAGCGATGAGTGAAACACTAAATGCCCTTGTGAGGAAGGCAGTTGTTTGAATTTGGTGATCTCCCTTTTGTGTGTAACTTGGATCCCTTGCTTAGATTACTGATTGTTTGAATGATGAAATTCTCAAATGTTCAGAATAAAGGATTGTGGGAATTGCTTTGTTTGAAAGGGGGGGACATTGAAGGAAAAATTATTTTGATAAATTGTTTGAAATTTATGCGAAATTGATTGAATCCTTAAGCTTGCCATGTCTTGAGTCCTTTTTAAGTTTTTGAGTTTTAGTTTGCTTGAGGACAAGCAAAGTTTAAGTTTGGGGTATTTTGATCAGCCTCTGGCTAGTCTAGTTTTATAACTAGAAAAACCTTGGCTTTGTGCTAAATATATCTCATTTTCACCCAAATTAGACTTGATTGTCTTTAAGCAGCATTTTGAGTCGTTAAATTATTTTTAGGATAATTTAGTTGTTTTAGAGTTGAATAAAGCACTTACTGCTATTTCTGTTTTCAGGTAATAAAAAGAAATAATTCTGGAGTCCTTCGCCCCGCGAGAAGGCACTCGCCTCGCGAACCTGAAGGTGACTGTTCCAGAATTTGCAATCCTTTCTGTCTCGCCCCGCGAATCCATTACTCGCCTTGCGAGACTGAAGACCAGAAGCCATGACTTTTCCATTCCTCGCCACGTGATCCGTACTTCGCCTCGCGAGAAGACCAAACGTTGAAGACTGTTCGTGATGTTCGCGTCGCGAGACAGTGTTCGCCTCGCGAGTCCGCGGAAACCAGAAGTTGTATATAAGCCGGTTTGAAGGCAGAACTGGGATCTTGTCTTTTGCTTTCTTTTAGTTTAGATAGCTGCGTTATTTTGTTATGGAGAGCTAGTGTCCTAGATTAGTCTACTGTAATTGATTTCCATCACACTTGAGGTTATGTAACTCCTGTTTTGTTTGCTTTTCTCTTTTCAATACTATGCTATATATTTGTTTGCTTAATTCAGGAGTGTATAGTGTTGTATTGATTTATGTCGGTGATGTTATGTTCGTATATATAATCGCGTTTTGATGACAACCAAATGATGAGGTTGCCTTTGATGATCTTTTTTGGTTGAATTTTTAACACAAATTCGTGTAACACTTTGTAACCAAGATTAAAGTGAAGAAATAAAGAAAATGGAAGAGTAAGAAGATGATGATGGCGCCACAAAACAAGAGTTTTGATAAGCCAAGTGAGGTTCGCCACAAGAATCTTGGATTCTTGATGAGAACAATAGTTTGGTTCAACCAAGAACCTAGGAGAACAAAATTCTCACAAAATGGATTTGATCCAAAATTAACATCAAAGTTACCATCCCATGTGTTTGTCACAAATTACATATAGTTGAGCAGCCAACTTTTGGGCTTCCAAATCCAAACCATAACCCCCACTTAATTGACCTTAAACACTCACTTATTCCCACTTAACTTAGCCATCATAACATGAGTTAAAAACCCTCATAATGTAGCCACCAAATCTTTCAACTCAGCCATAAGACTATGAAGGTTACGCCCCCCTCTTCTTGACTCTTCATTCCCCTAATTATGTGGTGGTTACACTTGCTTCTCACATTAAAAGTGTAACCCCCCATAATTTATACAATTTATCAAAATATCAACACACTAGTTTAGGAGTTCTTATAGCATGCAAGCTAAAGATTCCTCCCACTAAGACACATACAAATTCGAATTCCCTCATGGATTACAAGTGGGCTGCCCCAAAAACATCACTTAGTAATTGGGCTCACTCATAAAACCCATTTACACTTATTGAATTAAAACAAACAACTAAAATTGGACACTTCTTCATGTTGCACGCCCCTCTTGTCATGGATCCTTTAGTTGGATAATGTAAGTTAATAATTTGGGCTTCATTCCATCCAATCTTGCATTTGAGCTTGCTTCCATGATGAGAACCATAGTTTGAATTAACACTTGTTGGGCTTTCTTGGTTGTAACATTTGTAATTGGCCCACCAAGTCCTTGATAAGCTTCTTGAACCATACTCCAAATTGGGCTCATATCATTCCCTCCTTCTTTGAGTGAATTCGTCCTCGAATTGTAGTCTTCATCAACAAAATTAGTCATTTTGGGTGCATCCAGAGTGTTCTTCACAATGACATTGCCATAGGGTGCTTCCTTTGGAATGAAATTACCAAATTTCTGCAAAAAAGTTACAACACCACTAGACAAAGAAAGATCCTTAGAAGCATTAGCAATTAAATAAAAATTGTTGCAATAAAAAATGAATTGGGGTTGCCTTGAAATTAAAGCCTCCTTCTCTTCACTTTTTGTTGCCAAACAACTCTCTTTCTTTTCACTAATTTTCACAATATTTTCCTCATTATTTTTCTCTTGATCACTCTTTTTTTCAATTGTTTTCTCACCTTTTTCTTCAATATTTTTCTCACTCTCTTTTTCAATCCTTTTTTTCACTCTCCTTTTCTTTCTTTTTCTCACTCTCCTTTTCTTTTCTCTCTTGCTCTTTTTTTTTCTCTCATTCTTATTTGATCCTCACTAACTTGCTTTGGAGATAAAGGAGAAAGAATGACCTTTCGGTCTTGATGCATGAAGGTGAACTTATTTGAGAACCCATCATGGATGACCTTTTTGTCATATTGCCAAGGCCTTCCCAACAACATATGGCTTGCCTCCATAGGCACCACATCACAAAGTACACAATCTTCATACTTTCCAATTGAGAATGGGACCTCTACTTGTTTGTTCACCACCGTTTCCCCAACCTCACTTAGCCATTGAAGCCTATATGGCCTTGGATGTGCTTTAGTAACAAGATTCAATTTGGACACCAATCTAGTGCTTACAACATTGGCACAACTCCCACCATCAATGATTAGAGAACATACCTTTCCTTGAATTAGACATCTAGAATGAAAGATATTCTCCCTTTGGCTTGCTTCATGATCCTTGACTTGACTTCCCAAAAGCCTTCTTACCATGAATAAGTCTCCCTCCGGAATTTCTTCTCCTTTTTCACTCTCCTCCTCACTTGAGGCTTCGCTTTGTGAGACCACTTCACCATTCCTTGCCACCATTGTCCTCTTTGTTGGGCATTGGGACGCAATATGCCCATGGCCTAAGCACTTGAAACACTTCATATCACGGCTCCTAGAACTTGTTTCCATTGGCTTCTTTCCTTGAGGGGTGCTCTCGGCCTCTTTAGAAAATGGTGCACCCTCCTTCTTTGAATCTTCCTTCCAATTTGAGGATGGAAATTTGGAAGATGAAGAAAAAGAATATTTGGACTTTCTCCTCTTAATTTGTTGCTCCACCTTAATCGCTTGTTGAACCAAATCTTCAAGCTCCACATAATTTTGTAACTCCACTATGTCTTGAATATCTTGATTCAAGCCATGTAAGAACCTTGCCATGGTAGCCTCCCTATCTTCTTTAAAATTTGACCTAAGTAAGGCCAACTCCATCTCCTTGAAATATTCATCAACGCTTTTGGTCCCTTGGGTAAGCCTTTGTAACTTGTTGTGAATATCCCTTTGATAATGATTTGGGACATACCTCTTCCTCATGACAAATTTCATCTCCTCCCAAGTGTCTATGGGCTCTCTTCCATGTCTTCTCCTTTCTTTTTGTAGTTGGTCCCACCACACAAGGGCATATTCCTTGAACTCAAGGGCGGCTACTTTCACCTTCTTGCTTTCATTGTATGAATTACAATCAAAGACTTGTTCTATTTTTAGCTCCCACTCCAAGTAAGCCTCCGGATCATTCTTCCCAATAAAGGAAGGAACTTTGATTTTGACCCCTTCAAGTCCTCTATCACGTCTCTCTCCCCTATGTCCTCCTCCTCTATGTCGTCCTCCTCTAGGCCTTCCTCTTTCACTATCATAGTCACTTGAATCTTCACGGTGTAGGTAAGCAAGTTGTCTATCATAATTGGCTTGCATTTGCTCCAATTGTCTTTGAAGAGCTTGGACTTCATTGGCCATCCTAGCTTGAAGAGTGGCCGACCTTGGAGATAATGGTGGACTATCCTCATTGTTGGCCATGATTTGAGTAGAAGAGTTTATGTGTTTCCTCACTACACTCCCTCACTAGTTCACACAATGATTTTTTTTTCTTCACTCTTTTGCCTTTTTCCACACAAAAAAAAATGTATTTTGGACACTCTTGCCTTTTTCCTCTCAAATGTTCCCCTTTAGTTCTTAGAAGAGTCAAACACAAAAACCACACAAAAATCCAAAAAATTCAAGTAACAAAAATCACAAAACTTATCAAAACAAAGGAAACAAAAGGAAAGGCTAGAAAGGCAAAGCTTTGGAAATAAGAACAAGGAAGAAGGGAAATATTTTTCTTTCTTTCTTTTTTTTTTTTTTTGTTTCAAGAACACAAATTGCTCAAATAGACTTTTCTCTTCTTTTTTTTTTCTTTTTTTCCTTCAAGATTTCATGCACAATTTTTTTTTTCAAACTTTGAAGAAGAGAATCACAATTGAAAACTTGTTTTTGAGCAGGAACAACAACACGAAATTTCCCTTCACAAATAGATTCAAAGTATTTTTTTTTTTGTGTTTTTGGGTTTAAAAGAAGAAAAGAAGAAAGGTAGAAGAAGAAGTACAAAACTCAGAAAACTCAACCAAAGCCTAAGCTTTGATACCACTTGATGACAACCAAATGATGAGGTTGCCTTTGATGATCTTTTTTGGTTGAATTTTTAACACAAATTCGTGTAACACTTTGTAACCAAGATTAAAGTGAAGAAATAAAGAAAATGGATGAGTAAGAAGATGATGATGGCGCCACAAAACAAGAGTTTTGATAAGCCAAGTGAGGTTCGCCACAAGAATCTTGGATTCTTGATGAGAACAATAGTTTGGTTCAACCAAGAACCTAGGAGAACAAAATTCTCACAAAATGGATTTGATCCAAAATTAACATCAAAGTTACCATCCCATGTGTTTGTCACAAATTACATATAGTTGAGCAGCCAACTTTTGGGCTTCCAAATCCAAACCATAACCCCCACTTAATTGACCTTAAACACTCACTTATTCCCACTTAACTTAGCCATCATAACATGAGTTAAAAACCCTCATAATGTAGCCACCAAATCTTTCAACTCAGCCATAAGACTATGAAGGTTACGCCACCCCTCTTCTTGTCTCTTCAGTCCCCTAATTATGTGGTGGTTACACTTGCTTCTCACATTAAAAGTGTAACCCCCCATAATTTATACAATTTATCAAAATATCAACACACTAGTTTAGGAGTTCTTATAGCATGCAAGCTAAAGATTCCTCCCACTAAGACACATACAAATTCGAATTCCCTCATGGATTACACGTGGGCTGCCCCAAAAACATCACTTAGTAATTGGGCTCACTCATAAAACCCATTTACACTTATTGAATTAAAACAAACAACTAAAATTGGACACTTCTTTATGTTGCACGCCCCTCTTGTCATGGATCCTTTAGTTGGATAATGTAAGTTAATAATTTGGGCTTCATTCCATCCAATCTTGCATTTGAGCTTGCTTCCATGATGAGAACCATAGTTTGAATTAACACTTGTTGGGCTTTCTTGGTTGTAACATTTGTAATTGGCCCACCAAGTCCTTGATAAGCTTCTTGAACCATACTCCAAATTGGGCTCATATCACGTTTGCTTAATTCGCGTGTGTTCATTCATGTTCGCTTAGTTCATGAGGGCTTAACCCCGTTTGCTTAATTCGAGAATAGGAACATATATCTGTAGTAGTGGTTTCGCTTGTAAATTGTTGCTACAACCGGGAGGGAATTAGAATCTGCTTAGGGCTTGGAATTTACATGAACCAATGATAGTGGGAAACCGAGAACAGTAGGTTAATCGTCTTTAGTTTATTTGATAATCTATTTAACTGCTTTGTTTTTATTGCTCTGCTTTTGTTTGTTTTCTTTATTTTATTTCAATCCAAACAACCCCCCAAATTCTAACTTTTTCTGTTAACAACAACCCAAGAGTCCTTGTGAGACGATATCCGAGTTGTCGATTCCTATACTACATTTTTATAAAACGCTCGCTTTTTGACGCGTGCGCGACAGCGCGACCAGTAGGAAAAAATCCAAGGAACGAGGTCCATTGATCCGTTGGACCCATGGGCACCACCCGACTCTGGCCAAACGGCGCCGTGTCTGCCACTTTTCCTATTTTCGAAGTATTTTCTCCGCATCATAATTTCCAGGACGGGTGCGGCTTTCTGACAGTCGTGGTCCCATATTTTTAAAAATTCATTTGACACTGTTTCCAACTTTTCCGGCTTATTCCGGTGGGTCTTTATGCTGGGGTTTGGCGTTTCCACTGTCCGGAGGTCCCCGCACCGCCGATCGGCGGGGGCACTCATTTGAGGCCGTTTACGGTCTCCCGTCTTCGCTGTTTTGGAGACCCCGGCTTTCCGGAGCCATACTCTGGGTCGTCCGATAAAGTTGTTGGGAAAAAGAGGTGCAACACGAGGACTTCCCAGGAGGTCACCTATCCTAGTACTACTCTCGTCCAAGCACGCTTAACTGCGGAGTTCTGATGGGATCCGGTGCATTAGTGCTGGTATGATCGCACCTGTTAGTCTACGCGCGATCAAATCCTTTATACGCTTACTTACCGCGATGTGCCGAGCTTCCGTTACCCCTCGGGTTCCGGTCAGGCTCCGCTTCCGGATGGGGCTTCCGAGACATCAGGGACATGCCGATAATTACCAGATTTGTTTTCGCGTGCTCCGAATGACCTGAATTTTAGCAGGGTGGTCGGAAAAAATCCAAGGAACGAGGCCCATTGGTCCGTTGGACCCATAGGCACCACCAGATTCTGGCCAAGCGGCACCGTCTCGGCCACTTTTCCTATTTTCGAAGTATTTTCTACGCATCATAATTACCAGTACGGGTGCGGCTTTCTGACAGTCGTGGTCCCATATTTTTTAAAATTCATTTGACACTGTTTCCAACTTTTCAGGCATCTTCCGGTGGGTCTTTATGCTGGGGTTTGGTATTTATGCAGTCCGGAGGGCCCCGCACCACCGATCGGCGGTGGCACTCGTTTGAGGCCGTTTTCGGTGTTTTGGCGACCGCGGCTTTCCGGAGCCATGCTCTAGGTCGGCCGATAAGGTTGTTGGGAAAAAGAGGTGCAACACGAGGACTTCCCAAGAGATCACCCATCCTATTACTACTCTCGCCCAAGCACGCTTAACTACGGAGTTCTGATGGGATCCGGTGCATTAGTGCTGGTATGATCGCACCTATTAGTCTACGCGCGATCAAATCCTTTATCCGCTTACTTACCGCGATGAGCCGAGCTTCCGTTACCCCTTGGGTTCTGATCAGGCTCCGCTTCCGGATGGGGCTTCCGAGATATCAGGGACATGCCGGTAATTACCAGATTTGTTTTCGCGTGCTCCGAATGACCTGAATTTTGGCAGGGTGGTAGGAAAAAATCCAAGGAACGAGGCCCATTGGTCCGTTGGACCCATGGGCACCACCCGACTCTGGCCAAACGGCGTCGTGTCTGCCACTTTTCCTATTTTCGAAGTATTTTCTCCGCATCATAATTTCCAGGACGGGTGCGGCTTTCTGACAGTCGTGGTCCCATATTTTTTAAAATTCATTTGACACTGTTTCCAACTTTTCTGGCTTCTTCCGGTGGGTCTTTATGCTGGGGTTTGACGTTTCCGCTGTCCGGAGGTCCTCGCACCGCCGATCGGCGGGGGCACTCATTTGAGACCGTTTACGGTCTCCCATCTTCGCTGTTTTGGAGACCCCGGCTTTCCGGAGCATACTCTGGGACGTCCGATAAAGTTGTTGGGAAAAAGAGGTGCAACACGAGGACTTCCCAGGAGGTCACCCATCCTCGTACTACTCTCGCCCAAGCACGCTTCACTGGGGAGTTCTGATGGGATCCGGTGCATTAGTGCTGGTATGATCGCACCTGTTAGTCTACGCGCGATCAAATCCTTTATACACTTACTTACCGCGATGTGTCGAGCTTCCGTTACCCCTCGGGTTCCGGTCAGGCTCCGCTTCCGGATGGGGCTTCCGAGACATCAGCGACATGCCGGTAATTACCAGATTTGTTTTCGCGTGCTCCGAATGACCTGAATTATAGCAGGGTGGTCGGAAAAAATCCAAGGAACGAGACCCATGGGCACCACCCTATTCTGGCCAAGCGGCACCGTCTCGGCCACTTTTCCTATTTTCGAAGTATTTTCTCCGCATCATAATTACCAGGACGGGTGCGGCTTTCTGACAGTCGTGGTCCCATATTTTTTAAAATTCATTTGACACTATTTCCAACTTTTCAGGCATCTTCCGGTGGGTCTTTATGCTGGGGTTTGGTATTTATGCAGTCCGGAGGGCCCCGCACCACCGATCGGCGGTGGCACTCGTTTGAGGCCGTTTTCGGTGTTTTGGCGACCGCGGCTTTCCGGAGCCATGCTCTAGGTTGGCCGATAAGGTTGTTGGGAAAAAGAGGTGCAACACGAGGACTTCCCAAGAGATCACCCATCCTATTACTACTCTCGCCCAAGCACGCTTAACTACGGAATTCTGATGGGATCCGGTGCATTAGTGCTGGTATGATCGCACCTATTAGTCTACGCGCGATCAAATCCTTTATCCGCTTACTTACCGCGACGAGCCGAGATTCCGTTACCCCTTGGGTTCTGATCAGGCTCCGCTTCCGGATGGGGCTTCCGAGATATTAGGGACACGCCGGTAATTACCAGATTTGTTTTCGCGTGCTCCGAATGACCTGAATTTTGGCAGGGTGGTAGGAAAAAATCCAAGGAACGAGGCCCATTGGTCCGTTGGACCCATGGGCACCACCCGACTCTGGCCAAACGGCGCCGTGTCTGCCACTTTTCCTATTTTCGCAGTATTTTCTCCGCATCATAATTACCAGGACGGGTGCGGCTTTCTGACAGTCGTGGTCCCATATTTTTTAAAATTCATTTGACACTATTTCCAACTTTTCCGGCATCTTCCGTTGGGTATTTATGCTGGGGTTTGGCGTTTTCGCGGTCCAGAGGTCCCCGCACCACCGATCGGCGGGGGCACTCGTTTGAGGCCGTTTACGGTCTTCCGCCTTCGGTGTTTTGGCGACCCCGGCTTTCCGGAGCCAGGCTCTGGGTCGGCCAATAAAGTTGTCGGGAAAAAGAGGTGCAACACAAGGACTTCCCAGGAGATCACCCATCCTAGTACTACTCTCGCCCAAGCACGCTTAACTGCGGAGTTCTAATGGGATCCGGTGCATTAGTGCCGGTATGATCGCACCTATTAGTCTACGCGTGATCAAATCTTTTATACGCTTACTTTCCGCGACGAGCCAAGCTTCCGTTACCCCTCGGGTTCCGGTCAGGCTCCGCTTCCGGATGGGGCTTCCGAGACATCAGGGACATGCCGGTAATTACCAGATTCGTTTTCGCGTGCTCCGAATGACCTGAATTTTGGCAGGCTGGTTGGAAAAAATTTAAGGAACGAGGCCTATTTTCGAAGTAGTTTCTCCGTATCATAATTTCCAAGACGGGTGCGTCTTTCTGACAGTCGTGGTCCGATATTTTTTAAAATTCATTTGACACTGTTTCTAACTTTTCCGGCATATTCCGTTGGGTCTTTGTGCTGGGGTTTGGCATTTCCGCAGTCCGGAGGGACCCGTACCGTCGATCGGCGGGGACACTCGTTTGAGGCCGTTTACGGTCTCCCGCCTTCGGTGTTTTGGAGACCCCGGCTTTCCGGAGTCATGCTCTGGGTCAGCCGATAAAGTTGTTGGGCAAAAGAGGTGCAACACGAGGACTTCCCAGGAGGTCACCCATCCTAGTACTACTCTCGCCCAAGTACGCTTAACTGTGGAGTTCTGATGGGATCCGTTGCATTAGTGCTGGTATGATCGCACCTATTAGTCTACGCGTGATCAAATCCTTTATACGCTTACTTACCGCGACGAGCCGAGCTTCCGTTACCCCTCGGGTTCCGGTCAGGCTCCGCTTCCGGATGGGGCTTCCGAGACATCAGGGACATGCCTGTAATTACCAGATTTGTTTTCGCGTGCTCCGAATGACCTAAATTTTGGCAGGGTGGTAGGAAAAAATCCAAGGAACAAGGCCCATTGGTCCGTTGGACCCATGGGCACCACCCTATTATGCCCAAACGGCGCCGTCTCGGTCACTTTTCCTATTTTCGAAGTATTTTCTCCGCATCATAATTTCCAGAACGGGTGCGGCTTTCTAACAGTCGTGGTCCCATATTTTTTAAAATTCATTTGACACTGTTTCCAACTTTTCCGACATCTTCCGGAGGGTCTTTATTCTGGGGTTTGGCATTTCCGCAGTCCGGAGGGCCCCGCACCGTCGATCGGGCACTCGTTTGAGGCCGTTTACGGTATCACGTCTTCGTTGTTTTGGAGACCCCGGCTTTTCGGAGCCATGCCCTGGGTCGGCCGATAAAGTTGTTGGGAAAAAGAGGTGCAACACGAGGACTTCCCAGGAGGTCACCTATCCTAGTACTACTCTCGCCCAAGCACGCTTAACTGCGGAGTTCTGATGGGATCCGGTGCATTAGTGCTGGTATGATCGCACCTGTTAGTTTACGCGCGATCAAATCCTTTATACGCTTACTTACCGCGATGTGCCGAGCTTCCGTTACCCCTCGGGTTCCGGTCAGGCTCCGCTTCCGGATGGGGCTTCCTAGACATCAGGGACATGCCGGTAATTACCGGATTTGTTTTCGCGTGCTCCGAATGACCTGAATTTTGGCAGGGTGGTCCGAAAAAATGCAAGGAACAAGGCCCATGGGTCCAACGGACCCATGGGCACCACCCGATTATGGCCAAACGGCACCGTCTCGGCCACTTTTCTTATTTTCGAAGTATTTTCTCCGCATCATAATTTCCAGGACGGGTGCAGATTTCTGACAGTCGTGGTCCCATATTTTTTAAAATTCATTTGACAATGATTCCAACTTTGCCTAGAGGTGATGACTCTATTTTGAAGGAAGTTGAAGAAACAATTCCAAGAGAGGTGCCCCATGGATTCAAAATGGTTGTGTTTGAACCCGGAGGATAAAGAAGACTCCCTAAGGCAATAAATTCGAGGTCGAATTCTTTTCAAGAGGGACGGAATGATGCAAACCAAGGATGATGTCCAATTTGAGGCCAAATTAATATTTTTGATGAAAATTTTATTTTCATTGTGGTGAACCCGTATGCTTGATTTGGTCAGATCTTGAGCTACGAATCTCCGATTGATGCATTTTTTGGTGTGCTGGAAAGCTTAGGGAATTATCTACAAATCATATCTCAGGCCTCTTGACCAAATTCGGCTTCTATCATGGTGAAAAAGGGCTGCAAGCTTAATACGAATTCTTGGACCTTAAATGAGTTATATGTTAATTGGGCTACACTAAGCTTGATGAATGAGCAAGGCCCATTATGAATGGTGGCTGGCACGTTTTTGAAACTCACAAAGGAGAGCAACCTTTGGCTTACATGCCTAGGTAACTCCTTTAGAAGTTATGGAACCACTTTTATTATTTTCTTAAGTAGGATAGTTATGTTCTTTTAATAACCACTTAGTGGAGAGTTATGTCTAGGAGTTTATGTCATCTTATGATGTGACCTTTGGTTTTTATTTCCCTATGCTATATGTACACACCTATTACATGATGAATGATAACTTTGAGTTCATTTTGGATTGATTCCAATTGTGAGAGTGTTTTCTCTCTTGGGTTCTTCATTGAGCCAACCCTTGTTCTTATCAAGAATCCAAGATTCTTGTGGCGAACCTCACATTGGCTTATCAAATCCCCTTGGATTTGTGGCGCCTACCTCCCATTTCTCATCTTATCCAATTTTGTATTTCATCTTCTTCTATAATTTTGCTTGGTCACTCAAGGATAGATCCGAAAATATATATGTTCCTTGTTAGGATCATATCAATTAGTGCTGGTATGATCGCACCTATTAGTCTACGCGTGATCAAATCCTGTATACGCTTACTTACCGCGACGAGCCGAGCTTCAGTTACCCCTAGGGTTCCGGTCAGGCTCCGCTTCCGGATGGGGCTTCCGAGACATCAGGGACATGCCGGTAATTACCAGATTTGTTTTCGCGTGTCGAATGACCTGAATTTTGGTAGGGTGGTAGGAAAAAATCCAAGGATCGAGGCCCATTGGTCCTTTGGACCCATGGGCACCACCCGATTCTGGCCAAACGGCGCCGTCTCGGCCACTTTTCCTATTTTCGAAGTATTTTTTCCGCATCATAATTACCAAAACGGGTGCGGCTTTCTGACAGTCGTGGTCCCATATTTTTTAAAATTCATTTGACACTGTTTCCAACATTTCCGGCATCTTCCGGTGGGTCTTTATGCTGGGGTTTGTCGTTTCCGCAGTCCGGAGGGCCCTGCACCGTCGATCGGCGGGGGCACTCGTTTGAGGCCGTTTACGGTCTCCCGCCTTCGGTGTTTTGGAGACCCCGACTTTCTGGAGCCATGCTCTGGGTCGGCCGATAAAGTTGTTGGGAAAAAGAGGTGCAACACGAGGACTTGCCAGGAGGTCACCTATCCTAGTACTACTCTCGCCCAAGCACGCTTAACTGCGGAGTTCTGATGGGATCCGGTGCATTAGTGCTGGTATGATCTCACCTGTTAGTTTACGCGCGATCAAATCCTTTATACGCTTACTTACCGCGATGTGCCGAGCTTCCGTTACCCCTCGGCTTCCGGTCAGGCTCCGCTTCCGGATGGGGTTTCCGAGACATCAGGGACATGCCGGTAATTACCAGATTTGTTTTCGCGTGCTCCGAATGACCTGAATTTTGGCAGGGTGGTCCGAAAAAATCCAAGGAACAAGGCCCATGGGTCCAACGGACCCATGGGCACCACCCGATTATGGCCAAACGGCACCGTCTCGGCCACTTTTCTTATTTTCGAAGTATTTTCTCCGCATCATAATTTCCAGGACGGGTGCAGATTTCTGACAGTCGTGGTCCCATATTTTTTAAAATTCATTTGACAATGATTCCAACTTTTCCTGCATCTTCCGGTGGGTCTTTATCTTTGGGGTTTGGCATTTCCGCGATTCGGAGGGCCCCTGCACCGTCGATCGGCGGGGGCACTCGTTTAAGGCCGTTTACGGTCTTCCCGCCTTCGGTGCTTTGGAGACCCCGGCTTTCCGGAGCCATGCTCTGGGTCGGCCAATAAAGTTGTTGGGAAAAAGAGGTGCAACACGAGGACTTCCCAGGAGGTCACCTATCCTAGTACTACTCTCGCCCAAGCACGCTTAACTGCAGAGTTCAGATGGGATCCGGTGCATTAGTGCTGGTATGATCGCACCTATTATAGTCTACGCGCGATAAAATCCGTTATATGCTTACTTACCGCGACGAGCCGAGCTTCCGTTACCCCTCGGGTTCCGGTCAGGCTCCGCTTCCGGATGGGGCTTCCGAGACATCAGGGACATGCCGGTAATTACCATATTTGTTTTCGCGTGCTCCGAATGACCTGAATTTTGGTAGGGTGGTCGAAAAAAATCCAAGGAACGAGGCCCATTGGTCCGTTGGACCCATGGGCACCACCCGATTATGGCCAAACGGCGCCGTCTCGGCCACTTTTCCTATTTTCGAAGTATTTTCTCTGCATCATAATTACTAGGACGGGTGCGGCTTTCTGACAGTCGTGGTCCCATATTTTCTAAAATTCATTTGACACTGTTACCAACTTTTCCGGCATCTTCCGGTGGGTCTTTATGCTGGGGTTTGGCGTTTTCGAGGTCCGGAGGGCCCCGCACCGCCGATCGACGGGGGCACTCGTTTGAGGTCGTTTACGGTCTCCAACCTTCGGTGTTTTGTCGACCCCGGCTTTCCGGAGTCATTCTCTGGGTCGGTCGATAAATTTGTTGTGAAAAAGAGGTGCAACACGAGGACTTCCGAGGAGGTCACCTGATATGAGCCTAATAAGGAGCATGGATCAAGGAGCATTACAAGGACTTGGTGGACCTATGACAAGAGCTAGGATCAAGAAAGCCCAAGAAGTCCTAAATCAAATGGTGACAACTTTAATTGAAGCAAGCCCAAATTCAAGTCTTGATGGAGTGGAGCCCAAATTGGTCACTTTTCTCGTCCAACTTGAAGACCCATGATGGCTTGGAAGCCCACTTCTCTAAAGTAGTATTTTCTAGTTTATTTTAATTCAATAAAAGTGTAATAAATTTTGGACGGTGCACATGTTAATTATGCTTGTGTGGATGGTGCACATGTTAATTGGGAGGGCAACCTTTGGCTTGCATGCCTAGGAAACTCCTTTTTAGTCATGAACCACTTTTATTATCCACTTAGTTTTCATTATTTGTTTTAATTAGTCACTTAGTGGATTAATTATTGTTTTATGGGGAATTAGTCACATTAAGATGACAATTTTGTAAGCATATTCTATGCACCCCATTTTCCTATATGTATGCATCTAGAACATGAATAAAAAATTAACTTGGATGTTGAATTTGGATTGAAATCCATTTTGTGAGAATTTTGTTCTCTTTGGTTCTTGGTTGAGCCATCCTTGTTCTTATCAAGAATCCAAGATTCTTGTGGCGAACTTCACTTGGCTTATCAAATCCCCTTGGATTTGTGGCGCCATTCCATTCCTTCTCTTCTTCCATTTGTTGTTTTCTTCTTCTAAAAATTAAAACACAATTCGGACTTGGTTAATATACATGGATTAATTCAACCTAAGATCATCAAAAGGCAACCTATCCATTTGGTTGTCATTCAAAGCTCAGGTTTGGTTGAATTTTTTTATTTGTGTTCTTCATTTCTTCCTTGTTCTTTACCTTTCCACCTTTCTACCCAAAACATTAAACCAATATATATATATATATATATATATAGACATTTATGGGTCTCTTTGGAAGATCTTCTCTAGTGTGTTTTATGAATTAAAACAAAATCGAAAATAAAGAGGAAAACAGTGCCTAGAATTTCAAGAAAAGGAGACGAGAAAATCATATTTGGGCAACTTGTGTTCTTAAAAAAAAATTCCCTTCTTCCTTGTTTCATTATTCTTAAAGCTTTCTTTTTCTAGCCTTTCCTTTGATTTCCTTTGTTTTGATAAGTTTTGTGATTTTGTTACTTGATTTTGGATATTTTGTTTGGATTGGTGTTTGACTCCTCTAAGACCTAAAAGAGAACAAATTGAGTGGATAGAGGCGATAGTGGAAATTACATCTTGTGTGGAAAAAGCCTATTTGAGTGAAATACACATTGTGTGCACACGTGAGGGAGTGTGGTGAGATTTATACTATCTTGTTACTTTTGATATTGTGTATTTTAAGTGATGGCAGCCCAAGGTGATAGTCCACCTCTTTCTCCAAGGTCCGCGGTTCTTCATGCTAGGATGACTACTCAAATGCAAATCCTTGCAAGGCAAATGGAGCAAATGAATGCAAACTTCAATGAACGACTTGCCAACCTCCAAAACCTAGAAGAATCAAATCGTGGAAGTGGTTATGAGAGTGAGGACAGACCTAGACATGGATCACGTAGAGGGAGGAGGCGTGATGGAGCGGATAGAATTGAAGGGGTCAAAATCAAAGTTCCTACCTTTCATGGGAAGAGTGATCCCGAAGCCTACTTGGAGTGGGAGATGAAGATGGAGCAAGTGTTTGATTGCAACAATTACAATGAAAGAAAGAGAGTGAAGGTAGCTGCTCTTGAATTCAAAGACTATGCACTTGTTTGGTGGGATCAAATACAAAAGGAGAGAAGAAGGTATGAGGAGGAGCCTATTGAGACTTGGGAAGAAATGAAACAAGTCATGAGGAAGAGATTTGTTCCAAATCACTACCATAGGGATCTTCACAACAAATTGCAAAGATTGACTCAAGGATCCAAAAGTGTTGATGAGTACCACAAGGAGATGGAGTTGGCCTTGCTTAGGTCCAACTTTAATGAAGATAGGGAGGCAACTATGGCTCGGTTCTTACATGGGTTGAATCAAGACATTCAAGACATAGTGGAGCTTCAAAACTATGTGGAGCTTGAAGATTTGGTCCAATTAGCCATAAAGGTGGAGCAACAACTCAAGAGGAAGAAGTCCAAATTTTCTTCTTCTTCTAACCTTTCATCTTCAAATTGGAAGGACAAATCAAAGAAGGAGGGTACTTCATCTTCAAAGGAGGTCGTGCCTACATCTCATGGAAATAAGTCTATGGAAGCATCTCCTAGAAACCGTGATGTGAAGTGTTTCAAGTGCTTGGGTCATGAACATATTGCATCTCAATGTCCAACTAAAATGACAATGGTATCAAGAAATGGAGAAGTTGTCACACAATTCGAGGCTTCTAGTGAAGAAGAAAGTGGGGGAGAAGTAGTTCCGGAAGGAGGAGATTTGCTCATGGTGAGGAGACTTTTGGGAAGCCAAGCCAAGGAGCATGATGAGAGTCAAAGGGAGAATATCTTCCATACTAGATGCATGATCCAAGGGAAGGTATGCTCTTTAATTATTGATGGTGGTAGTTGTGCTAATGTTGCTAGTGCTAGAATGGTTTCAAAATTAAATCTTGAGACTAAGCCACACCCACGACCATACAGACTTCAATGGATTAGTGAAGTTGGTGAAATGATGGTGAACAAGCAAGTTGAGATTCCACTCTCAATTGGGAAGTATCATGATAGTGCACTTTGTGATGTGGTGCCTATGGAGGCAAGTCATATGTTGCTTGGGAGGCCTTGGCAATATCAAAAAAAACACTTTGATTCTTTTAAACCAACAAACTATCAAAAAAAAAAAAACACTTTGATTCTATTTGTGAAGGGAAAATTTTGTGGTTGTTGTTCTTGCTCAAAAAAAAAATTGCAAGTGTGATTCTCTTCTTCAAAGTTTGAAAAAAAATTTTTTTGCACAAATTATAAGAAAAAAAATTGTGCATGAAAGCTTGAAAAAAAAAAGGGAAGAGAAAAGTCTATTTGAGCAATTTGTGTTCTTGAAACAATATATATATATATATATATATATATATATATATATATATATATATATATATATATATATATATATTTCCCTTCTTCCTTGTTCTTATTTCCAAAGCTTTGCCTTTTTAGCCTTTCCTTTTGTTTCCTTTGTTTTGATAAGTTTTGTGATTTTTGTTACTTGAATTTTTTGGATTTTTGTGTGATTTTTGTGTTTGACTCTTCTAAGAACTAAAGGAGAACATTTGAGAGGAAAAAGGCAAGAGTGTCCAAAATACATTTTTTGTGTGGAAAAAGCCAAAAGAGTGAAAAAAAATCCATTGTGTGAACTAGTGAGGGAGTGTAGTGAGGAAACACAAACTCTTCTACTCAAATCATGGCCAATAATGAAGATAGTCCACCATTATCTCCAAGGTCTGCCACTCTTCACGCTAGGATGGCCAATCAAGTCCAAGCTCTTCAAAGACAAATGGAGCAAATGCAAGCCAATTATGAGAGACAACTTGCTAACCTACACCGTGACGATTCAAGTGACTATGATAGTGAAAGAGGAAGGCCTAGAGGAGGACGACATAGAAGAGGAGGACATAGGGGAGAGAGACGTGATAGAGGACTTGAAGGGGTCAAAATCAAAGTTCCTCCCTTTATTGGGAAGAATGATCCGGAGGCTTACTTGGAGTGGGAGCTAAAAATAGAACAAGTCTTTGATTGTAATTCATACAATGAAAGCAAGAAGGTGAAAGTAGCCGCCCTTGAGTTCAAGGAATATGCCCTTGTGTGGTGGGACCAACTACAAAAAGAAAGGAGGAGACATGGAAGAGAGCCCATAGACACTTGGGAGGAGATGAAATTTGTCATGAGGAAGAGGTTTGTCCCAAATCATTATCAAAGGGACATTCACAACAAATTACAAAGGCTTAGCCAAGGGACCAAAAGCATTGATGAATATTTCAAGGAGATGGAGTTGGCCTTACTTAGGTCAAATTTTCAAGAGGATAGGGAGGCTACCATGGCAAGATTCCTACATGGCTTGAATCAAGATATCCAAGACATAGTGGAGTTGCAACCTTATGTGGAGCTTGAAGATTTGGTCCAACAAGCCATTAAGGTGGAGCAACAAATTAAGAGGAGGAAGTCTAAATATTCTTCTTCTTCAACTTCCAAATTTCCATCCTCAAATTGGAAGGACAAGCAAAAGAAGGAGGGTGCACCCACCAAGGAGGTCGTGAGCAACATACAAGGAAAGAAACCCATGGAGACAAACTCTAGGAGCCGTGATGTAAAATGTTTCAAATGCTTAGGCCATGGACACATAGCATCCCAATGTCCAACAAAGAGAACCATGGTGTTGTCCATGAATGGGGAAGTGGTATCTCAATCTGAGGCTTCAAGTGGAGAGGAAAGTGAAGGAGATGTGTTCATGCCGGATGGTGATTTACTCATGGTGAGGAGGCTTTTGGGAAGTCAAGTGAAGGATCATGAAGCAAGCCAAAGGGAGAATATCTTTCATTCTAGATGTCTAATTCAAGGAAAGGTATGTTCTCTAATCATTGATGGTGGGAGTTGTGCCAATGTTGTAAGCACTAGATTGGTGTCCAAATTGAATCTTGTTACTAAGGCACATCCAAGGCCATATAGGCTTCAATGGCTAAGTGAGGTTGGGGAAATGGTTGTGAACAAACAAGTAGAGGTTCCATTCTCAATTGGAAAGTATGAAGATTGTGTACTTTGTGATGTGGTGCCTATGGAGGCAAGCCATATGTTGTTGGGAAGGCCTTGGCAATATGACAAAAGGGCCATCCATGATGGGTTCTCAAATAAGTTTACCTTCATGTATCAAGACCGAAAGGTCAATCTTTCTCCTTTGTCTCCAAAACAAGTTAGTGAGGATCAAATAAGAATGAGAGAAAAAAGAGAGCAAGAGAGAAAAAAAGGAGAAGGAGAGAAAAAAATTGAGGAAAAGAATGATGAAAAAATAAAGAAAAATCATGAGAAAAAAGTGAGAAAAATAGAGATGCAAAAGAGGGAAAAGAGAGCTATTTTGCAACAAAGAGTGAGGTAAAAAGTGCATTGGTCTCAAGGCAGCCCCTATACATACTTTATTATAGGGAATTTTGTTTAAATTCTAATGCCTCTAATGATATCTCTTTGTCTAGTGGTGTTAAAAATCTTTTGTAGGAATTTGGAGATGATTTTCCAAAGGAAGTACCACACGGGCTTCCACCTCTAAGAGGGATTGAGCACCATATTGATCTCATTCCGGGTGCATCATTGCCCAATAGGCCAGCCTATAGGAGTAACCCTCAAGAGACTAAGGAGATTAAAACCCAAGCGGAGGAGTTGATGCAAAAAGGGTGGGTTCAAGAAAGTATGAGCCCATGTGCAGTGCCGGTAATTTTGGTACCAAAAAAGGATGGTAAGTGGAGGATGTGCACAGATTGTAGGGCTGTGAATAACATCACAATTAAATATAGACATCCTATCCCTAGGCTTGATGATTTGCTTGATGAATTGTATGGTGCATGCCTATTTTCTAAAATTGATTTAAAAAGTGGGTATCATCAAATTAGAATTAGGGAAGGGGATGAATGGAAAACTGCCTTTAAAACAAAATATGGATTGTATGAATGGTTAGTAATGCCTTTTGGGTTAACAAATGCACCTAGCACTTTTATGAGGCTTATGAACCATGTACTAAGAGATTTTTTAGGCAAGTTTGTTGTGGTGTATTTTGATGATATTTTAATATATAGTAAAAACTTAGACGATCACCTTGAACATTTAAGGGTTGTTTTACTTGTATTAAGAAGGGAAAAATTGTATGCAAATTTGGAAAAATGTACTTTTTGTGTGGACCATGTGAATTTCCTTGGTTTTGTGATAAATGCAAAAGGGGTCCATGTGGACCAAGAGAAAGTTAAGGCCATTCAAGATTGGCCAACCCCCAAAAATGTGAGTGATGTAAGAAGCTTTCATGGTTTGGCCAGTTTCTATAGGAGGTTTGTTAAGGATTTTAGTACTTTGGCTGCACCTCTTAATGAAATTGTCAAAAAGAATGTGGGATTTAAGTGGTGGGAAAAACAAGAGCATGCTTTTAAGGAATTTAAAGAAAAACTCACCCATGCACCAATACTTGTTTTTCCTAATTTTGCTAAATCTTTTGAGATTGAATGTGATGCTTCTAATGTTGGTGTTGGGGCTGTTTTGATGCAAGAGGGGCATCCAATTGCTTATTTTAGTGAACAAAGAATTGTATGCCTTAGTAAGAGCTTTGCAAACTTGGCAACACTATCTTTTGCCCAAAGAGTTTGTGATTCATAGTGACCATGAGTCTTTGAAATATTTGAAAGGGCAAGGAAAGTTAAATAAAAGGCATGCAAAGTGGGTTGAATTTCTTGAACAATTTCCATATGTGGTGAAACACAAAAAGGGTAAGGCCAATGTTGTGGCGGATGCACTTTCAAGAAGATATGCTTTACTTTCTACCCCAGCATTAAGGATTTGTATGAGCATGATAAGGACTTCTCAAATATCTTTGCTAATTGTGTGCATTCAGCCGAAAATGGATATTTTAGGCACCAAGGGTTTTTATTCAAAGAAAAAAGATTATGTGTGCCTAAAAGTTCCATAAGGGACTTACTTTTGAAGGAGGCGCATGAAGGAGGTTTAATGGGGCATTTTAGGGTTCAAAAGACTTTAGACATGTTGCATGAACATTTTTATTGGCCTCACATGAAGCATGATGTGCAAAAGTATTGTGAAAAATGCATTGTGTGTAGAAAATCAAAATCTAAAGTAATGCCTCATGGACTTTACACTCCTTTACCTATTCCAGATTTTCCTTGGATTGACTTGTCTATGGACTTTGTTGTGGGATTGCCTAGATCTAGGAATGGTAAAGGTTCAATTTTTGTTGTGGTGGGTAGATTTTCAAAGATGGCACACTTTATTCCTTGCAAAAAAATTGATGATGCTTGTCATGTTGCTGATTTGTTCTTTAGAGAAGTGGTGAGACTTCATGGTCTCCCAAGGAGTATTGTAAGTGATAGGGACACCAAGTTCCTAAGTCACTTTTGGAGGACATTGTGGGGAAAGCTAGGTACAAAGCTTCTCTTCTCCACTACTTGCCATCCTCAAACAGATGGGCAAACTGAAGTTGTGAATAGGACACTTTCTTCCCTTTTAAGGGTCGTGATTAAAAAGAATATTAAGTCTTGGGAGGATTTTTTGCCTCATGTGGAATTTGCATATAATAGGGTTGTTCATAGTACTACTCAATATTCTCCTTTTGAGGTTGTTTATGGATTTAACCCTTTAACTCCTCTTGATTTATTGCCATTGCCTAGCTCTTCAATTTTAAAGCATAAAGATGGCAGGGCTAAAGCGGAATATGTGAGGAAGTTACATGAGCAAGTGAAGGCTCAAATTGAAAAGAGGACAGAAAGTTATGTTAAGCAAGCCAACAAAGGGAGGAGGAAGGTGGTGTTTGAACCCGGAGATTGGGTTTGGGTACAGATGAGAAAGGAAAGGTTTCCTTCCCAAAGGAAATCTAAACTTCAACCAAGAGGAGATGGGCCATTCCAAGTGGTGGCCAAGATCAATGACAATGCATACAAGATAGATCTTCCTAGTGAGTATGGTGGGATTAGTGCAACTTTTAATGTGGCTGATTTATCTCTTTTTGATGTAGGTGATGAAGATTTCAATTCGAGGTCGAATTCACTTAAAGAAGGAGGAGATGATGTAAGCCAATGGAGACCGATTTGGATCAAGAAGCTATTCAAGGTCTTGGTGGCCCAATGACAAGAGCAAGGGCAAAGAAAGCCCAAGAAGCTCTAACTCAATTGGTGGTGCTCTTAATGGACATAAGCCCAAATGCACATGCAAGTAATGAAGACAATGAGCCCAAGATAATAACTTTGCTCATCCAAGCCCAAGAAGCATGAAGAGGGCATGCAAGTCCATTTTTCTTTTAATTCAATAAGTGTAATGGGTTATTTGAGTGGATCCAAGTTTGTTAGTGTTGCAATTGGGTCAAGCCCATCTAATCTCATGTTGAGCACGGAATTACATAGGTTAGTTGGGAGGAATATTTTTGGTTTGCATACCAAAAGTAACTCCATTTTGAATTATTAGTCTTTTATGTTTTTAGTTAATTGTGTGGTGGTTACACTTTTAATTTGAGAAATAAGTGTGGCTGTTACATAATGATATAGAGAGTGGGTAATAAGTCACCTTTATGTGGCTGAGTTACAGAAGGGTTTTAGTGAGTCATTAGTTGTGGAATTAAGTGACATTATTATTTGGGGGTTATGTAATGTGGGGGAATACAATGTAATTCAGATTTGGGCAGCCATGGCTATATGTATTGGGGCCCTAAACACATGAATGATAACTTGGATGTTGAATTTGGATTGAAATCCATTTGTGAGAGAATTGTCTCTCTTTGGTTCTTGGTTGAGCCAACTATTGTTCTTATCAAGAATCCAAGATTCTTGTGGCGAACTTCATAGGCTTATCAAACTCTCTAGTTTGTGGTGCCATACCATCTCTAATCTTCACCATTTTCATATTTTCTTCTTCTTATTTTGCTTCCAAAAATTGGTTTCGCATTAACTTGTTAAGAATTCAACCAAATAGATCTTCAACAAGGCAACCTCACCATTTGGTTGTCATCAAGTGGTATCATATATATAGCACCCTGAGCATAACAGAAAACAAACCTAATCAAGAAGTTCATATATGCAACTGAATCTAATAACAAATGCAAAACAGAATTGGTGACTAGTGGAGTGACTCATCATAACAGAAAACCTGCAAAACCTGTAAACAAAGCTTGCAAACCGAATCAAACCTACAAAGAGAGAGAGACATAGGGAGAGAGAGAATGAGAGAAGTAGAGGGAGAGAGAGACGCGAGTGAGAGAGAGAAGGAGAGAAGGAGAGGGAGAGAGAGAGAGACGTATGCTTACCGTGTGGAGGAGGTAGTGGCCGGAGAGGAGCTGGAGGAGGTGGTGGCCGGAGCTCGCGAGTGAGGAAGAAGGAGAGAAACGGTGAGAGAGAAGGAGAGATTCGAGCGAGTGAGGAAGAAAGGGGGCTGCACTGGTTTTAGGGATTCCATTTTTAGCGACCGAATAATCGGTCTCTAAATGGGTTAATTTGAAATTTGAATTCATAAATTTAGCGACCGATTTAAAATCCGGTCGCTAACATGCTCAATTTTAATTTTTTTATGCGCTGCTTAGCAACCGATTTAATATCGGTCGCAAAGATAGATAAAATTTAACCGTTGCATTTAACTCGGTCGCCATTTCGGTAGCTAAAAAGTCAGGAATTTTTGGCTTTTACTTTCCTTTATTTTGAGACCGAAATAGAGACCGATAACTCTGCTACGCACTATTTCGGTCGCTATTTAGGTCGCAGTATCAACTCTAATCAGTGTTTGATTTAGATCCTACAATCGGTCGCCATTTCGGTGGCAAACAGCAACCAACAAATTCGGTCACTATTTTCGGTCGCTAAATGACCTTTTTTGTAGTGCTATGGGGATCTTTGCAAGGGTGTCATGGGTTAACCATGGGATCATGGCAAGTGGGACATTGGTTAAACAAAGGATACTTGCAAGAGAAACATGGTTTAACCATGGGATCCTTGCATGGGGGTAATGGGTTAACCATGGGATCCTTGCAAGGGAGCTATGGGTTCCTTGCTAGGGGGTCATGGGTTAACCATGGAATCATGGCAAGGGGGTTATGTGTTAACCATGGGATCCTTGCAAGTGGGTCATGGCTTAACCTTGGGATCCTTGCAAGTGGGTCATGGGTTAACCATGGGATCCTTTCTAAGGGGATTTTTGCAAGGGGCATGGGTTAACCATGGGATATTTGCAAGGTGATCATGGGTTAATCATGGGATCCTTGCACAGGTGTCATGGGTTAACCATGGGCTCATTTCAAGGGGGACATGTGTTAACCATGGGATCCTTGGAAGGGGGTCATGGGTTAACCATGGGATCCTTGCAAGGGTGTCATGGGTTAACCATGAGATCATGGCATGTCGGTAATCGATTAACCATGGGATCCTTGTAAGTGGGTCATGTATTAACCATGAGATCCTTGCAAGTGGGTCATGGGTTAACCATGGGATCCTTTCTATGGGGATCCTTGCAAGGGTGTCATGGGT
Source organism: Sophora flavescens (assembly GCA_030762895.1). NCBI lineage: Eukaryota > Viridiplantae > Streptophyta > Magnoliopsida > Fabales > Fabaceae > Sophora > Sophora flavescens. Next base: position 59,235 of record JAUPTC010000150.1, on the reverse strand, counting down.
TAACCATGGGATCATGGCAAGTGTGACATTGGTTAAACAAAGGATACTTGCAAGTGAAACATGGTTTAACCATAGGATCCTTGCATGGGGTAATGGGTTAACCATGTGATCCTTGCATGGGAGTCATAGGTTAACCATGGTTTACTTGCTTGGGGGTCATGGGTTAACCATGGAATCATGGCAAGGGGGTCATCAGTTAAACATGGGATCCTTGTAAGTGGGTCATGGGTTAACCATGGGAACCTTTCTAAGGGTATATTTTTTAAGGGGATCCTTGGAAGGGGGTCATGGGTTAACCATGAGATCCTTGCAAGGGGGTCGTGGGTTAACCATGGGATCCTGGCAAAGGGGTCATGGATTAACCATAGGATCATGGGAACTGGGTCATGGGTTAACCATGGGATCCTTGCAAGTAATTCATGGGTTAACCATGGGATACTTGCAAGGGGGTCATGGGTTAACCATGGGATCCTTGCAAGTGGGTCATGGGTTAACCATGAGATCCTTGAAAGGGGGTTAGGAGTTAACCATGGGATCCTTGAAGTGGGTCATGGGTTAACCATAGGATCATGGCAAGGGGATCAAGTGTTAATCAAGGGATCCTTACAATGGTGTCAAGGGATAACCCTGGGATCCTTGCAAGGGGGTCATGGGTTAACCATGGGATCCTTGCATGGGGGTAATGGGTTAACCATGGGATCCTTGCAAGGGAGTTATGGGTTCCTTGCTAGGGGTCATGGGTTAACCATTGTATCATGGCAAGGGGGTTATGTGTTAACCATGGGATCCTTGCAAGTGTGATGACAACCAAATGATGAGGTTGCCTTTGATGATCTTTTTTGGTTGAATTTTTAAGACAAATTCGTGTAACACTTTGTAACCAAGATTAAAGTGAAGAAAGAAAGAAAATGGATGAGTAAGAAGATGATGATGATGCCACAAAACAAGAGTTTTGATAAGCCAAGTGAGGTTCGCCACAAGAATCTTGGATTCTTGATGAGAACAATAGTTTGGTTCAACCAAGAACCTAGGAGAACAAAATTCTCAGAAAATGGATTTGATCCAAAAATAACATCAAAGTTACCATTTCATGTGTTTGTCACAAATTACATATAGTTGGGCAGCCAACTTTTGGCTTCCAAAACCAAACCATAACCCCCACTTAATTGGCTAATTCATGACCTTAAACACTCACTTATTCCCACTTAACTCAGCCATCATAACATGAGTTAATTTGCCTAAAAATCCCTCATAATGTAGCCACCAAATCATTCAACTCAGCCATAAGACTATGAAGGTTAGCCCCCCCCCCCCTCTTGACTCTTTATCCCCCTAATTATGTTGTGGTTACACTTGCTTCTCACATTAAAAGTGTAATGCCCCATAATTAATACAATTTATCAAAATATCAACACACTAGTTTAGGAGTTCTTATAACATGCAAGCTAAAGATTCCTCCCACTAAGACACATACAAATTCGTTTTCCATCATGGATTACAAGTGGGCTGCCCCAAAAACATCACTTAGTAATTGGGCTCATTCATAAAACCCATTTACACTTATTGAATTAAAATAAACAACTAAAATTGGACTCTTCTTCGTGTTGCACGCCCTTCTTGTCATGGATCCTTTAGTTGGATAATGTAAGTTAATAATTTGGCTTCATTCCATCCAATCTTGCATTTGAGGTTGTTTCCATGAAGAGAACCATAGTTTGAATTAACACTTGTTGGGCTTTCTTGGTTGTAACATTTGTAATTGGCCCACCAAGTCCTTGGCTAGCTTCTTGAACCATACTCCAAATTGGGCTCATATCAAAGTGGGTCATGGCTTAACCTTGGGATCCTTGCAAGTGGGTCATGGGTTAACCATGGGATCCTTTCTAAGGGGATTTTTGCAAGGGAGTTTTGGGTTAACCATTGGATTATGGCAAGTGGGTCAAGGGTTAACCATGAGATCCTATCAAAGGGGTCATGGGTTAACCATGGGATATTTGCGGTTAATCATGGGATCCTTGCACGGGTGTCATGGGTTAACCCTGGGATCCTTGCAAGGGTATCATGGGTTAACCATGGGATCCTTGGAAGGGGGTCATGGGTTAACCATGGGATCCTTGCAAGGGGGTCATGGGTTAACCATAGGATTATGGCATGTCGGTAATGGGTTAACCATGGGATCCTTGCAAGTGGGTCATGTATTAACCATGAGATCCTTGCAAGTGGGTCATGGGTTAACCATGGGATCCTTTCTATGGGGATCCTTTCAAGGGTGTTATGGGTTAACCATGGGATCATGGCAAGTGGGACATTGGTTAAACAAAGGATACTTGCAAGTGAAACATGGTTTAACCATAGGATCCTTGCATGGGGGTAATGGGTTAACCATGGGATCCTTGCAAGGGAGTCATAGGTTAACCAAGGGTTCCTTGCTTGGGGGTCATAGGTTAACCATGGAATCATGGCAAGGGGGTCATCAGTTAACCATGGTGATTTGGGGTGTAAAAGAAGTAAAGAAGAAATGGAGAAGGTGGATAATTGGGAGGTAGGGGCGCCACCTTAGTCTAGTCCAAGACAAGGATAAGCCTATGAATGTGAGGATCACCACAAGAATAGAATTTCTTGATAAGATCGATAAACCGGTCCAATCCAGAACCAAAGAGTATGAACTCAAAATTTTTCTGAAATCTTTCTTATCCTCTATTGAAACTTGCGCCCCCCTATATATAATGAGGGAGGTTCTTGCTATTACAAAGAGAAAAATCCTTCCTTTCTTGGGGGTACAAAAGAAAGTAAAGGAAATTTAAAAATAATTACTACTGCTTTGATTGCTCTCCACGAATAGGAGAAGGTTTCACAACCACTCATTAAATGCAATTAAGTGGTGGCTGCGCCTTTATTGTGCTGATGGAGCATTCATCTCCTTGTCTTGTGTACTTCCCTTTTTCTCGCCTTGATTGGAGCATTCATCATCTTGTCTTGTAAAATTCCCTTTTTTGGCCTTGATTGGAGCATTCATCACCTTGTCTTGTGTAACTCCTTTCTTGCCTTGATTGGAGAGTTCTCTTTGTCTTTCTTTGGCAGCAAGTTTATTGATTTATTCAAACTACACAAAGAGCTTTTGAGGGGCGTGGGGCCCTTGCTCCTTGCGCCACACAACCACTTGAAGTGGATTAAACACACCAAAAGAAATAAAAATAACTTAGTGCTTTGGTCCCAAAAAAATCAATTGGACACTTGCACTTTTATTCAATTAAAAATAAAATAACTTGGCTTTAAATTGGACAACATTCTTGGTTTTCATCATTTCCTCCCTCTTGAAGAGAATTCGACCTCGAATTTATTGCCTTTGGGAATCGTCCTCATCCTCCGGGTTCAAACACAACTCTTTTGAATCCATGGGGCACCTCTCTTGGAATTACTTCTTCAACTTCTTTCAAAATAACATCATCACCTCTAGGCAAAGATAGGAACATCACCCTGATTTCTTTTACAATGAGACTCTCAATTTTTTTTCAACCTTTGCCTCACTCTTTTGTTGTTGCACTTTGCTTTTTGTGGTTTGGCCTTCACTATTCTTTTCTTCGTGACCTATGGGAGAAATATTAGACAAAGTAGAAGAATCCCAACATTTGATTCCACAAACTAATCTAGAAGAAGGTATTAGAGTAAAAGATGGCCATGACTTCCCAAGTGAATTTGAAGATGTATTCTCAGCTTTAGGGGAAGGACATTCTCTATTTGTCTTCATCTCCTTATTTTCCTCTTGCAATTCAATTCCAGTTGATTTTTGGCATTCTTCCTTTGGAATCACATCTTCAATTTCATTCATTGTCTTGCAAGATTCCTTTGGAATCACATCTTCAATTTCATTGAATGTCAGCAAGCTTCCTTTGTAGGAAACCCTTCTTCTCCAAGCGTCTTAGATATCTTTGCATTTCAAAGGATAGTGTTGCCATGATAGGTGGTAGGGAGAAGAAATTTTTTTTTTGGAAGAAAAAAAATACGAAGAACAAGATCAAATGATGGATCAAAGTCACTCTACGAAACCTTGCTCTGATTACCAAATGATAGTAACCACGAAATTTCCCTTCACAATTAGAATCAAAGTGTAATTTTTTTTTGTGTTTTTGGGTGTAAAAGAAGTAAAGAAGAAATGGAGAAGGTGGATAATTGGGAGGTAGGGGTGCCACCTTAGTCTAGTCTAAGACAAGGATAAGCCTACGAATGTGAGGATCACCACAAGAAGAGAATTTCTTGATAAGATCGATAAACCGGTCCAATCCAGAACCAAAGAGTATGAACTCAAAATTTTTCTGAAATCTTTCTTATCCTCTATTGAAACTTGCGCCCCCTATATATAATGAGGGAGGTTCTTGCTATTACAAAGAGAAAAATCCTTCCTTTCTTGGGGGTACAAAAGAAACTAAAGGAAATTTAAAAATAATTACTACTGCTTTGATTGCTCTCCACGAATAGGAGAAGGTTTCACAACCACTCATTAAATGCAATTAAGTGGTGGCTGCGCCTTTATTGTGCTGATGGAGCATTCATCTCCTTGTCTTGTGTACTTCCCTTTTTCTCGCCTTGATTGGAGCATTCATCATCTTGTCTTGTAAAATTCCTTTTTTTGGCCTTGATTGGAGCATTCATCACCTTGTCTTTTGTAACTCCTTTCTTGCCTTGATTGGAGAGTTCTCTTTGTCTTTCTTTGGCAGCAAGTTTATTGATTTATTCAAACTACACAAAGAGCTTTTGAGGGGCGTGGGGCCCTTGCTCCTTGCGCCACACAACCACTTGAAGTGGATTAAACACACCAAAAGAAATAAAAATAACTTAGTGCTTTGGTCCCAAAAAAATCAATTGGACACTTGCACTTTTATTCAATTAAAAATAAAATAACTTGGCTTTAAATTGGACAACATTCTTGGTTTTCATCATTCCCTCCCTCTTGAAGAGAATTCGACCTCGAATTTATTGCCTTTGGGAATCGTCTTCATCCTCCGGGTTCAAACACAACTCTTTTGAATCCATGGGGCACCTCTCTTGGAATTACTTCTTCAACTTCTTTCAAAATAACATCATCACCTCTAGGCAAAGATAGGAACATCACCCTGATTTCTTTTACAATGAGACTCTCAATTTTTTTCAACCTTTGCCTCACTCTTTTGTTGTTGCACTTTGCTTTTTGTGGTTTGGCCTTCACTATTCTTTTCTTCGTGACCTATGGGAGAAATATTAGACAAAGTAGAAGAATCCCAACATTTGATTCCACAAACTAATCTAGAAGAAGGTATTAGAGTAAAAGATGGCCATGACTTCCCAAGTGAATTTGAAGATGTATTCTCAGCTTTAGGGGAAGGACATTCTCTATTTGTCTTCATCTCCTTATTTTCCTCTTGCAATTCAATTCCAGTTGATTTTTGGCATTCTTCCTTTGGAATCACATCTTCAATTTCATTCATTGTCTTGCAAGATTCCTTTGGAATCACATCTTCAATTTCATTGAATGTCAGCAAGCTTCCTTTGTAGGAAACCCTTCTTCTCCAAGCGTCTTAGATATCTTTGCATTTCAAAGGATAGTGTTGCCATGATAGGTGGTAGGGAGAAGAAATTTTTTTTTTGGAAGAAAAAAAATACGAAGAACAAGATCAAATGATGGATCAAAGTCACTCTACGAAACCTTGCTCTGATTACCAAATGATAGTAACCACGAAATTTCCCTTCACAATTAGAATCAAAGTGTAATTTTTTTTTGTGTTTTTGGGTGTAAAAGAAGTAAAGAAGAAATGGAGAAGGTGGATAATTGGGAGGTAGGGGTGCCACCTTAGTCTAGTCTAAGACAAGGATAAGCCTACGAATGTGAGGATCACCATAAGAAGATAATTTCTTGATAAGATCAATAAATTGGTCCAATCCAGAACCAAAGAGTATGAACTCAAAATTTTGCTGAAATCTTTTTTTATCCTCTATTGAAACTTGCCCCCCTATATATAATGAGGGAGGTTCTTGCTATTACAAAGAGAAAAATCCTTCCTTTCTTGGGGTACAAAAGAAACTAAAGGAAATTTAAAAATAATTACTACTGCTTTGATTGCTCTCCACGAATAGGGGAAGGTTTCACAACCACTCATTAAATGCAATTAAGTGGTGGCTGCGCCTTTATTGTGCTGATGGAGCATTCACCTCCTTGTCTTGTGTACTTCCCTTTTTCTCGCCTTGATTGGAGCATTCATCATCTTGTCTTGTATAATTCCCTTTTTTGGCCTTGATTGGAGCATTCATCACCTTGTCTTTTGTAACTCCTTTCTTGCCTTGATTGGAGAGTTCTCTTTGTCTTTCTTTGGCAGCAAGTTTATTGATTTATTCAAACTACACAAAGAGCTTTTGAGGGCGTGGGGCCCTTGCTCCTTGCGCCACACAACCACTTGAAGTGGATTAAACACACCAAAAGAAATAAAAATAACTTAGTGCTTTGGTCCCAAAAAAATCAATTGGACACTTGCACTTTTATTCAATTAAAAATAAAATAACTTGGCTTTAAATTGGACAACATTCTTGGTTTTCATCATTCCCTCCCTCTTGAAGAGAATTCGACCTCGAATTTATTGCCTTTGGGAATCGTCTTCATCCTCCGGGTTCAAACACAACTCTTTTGAATCCATGGGGCACCTCTCTTGGAATTACTTCTTCAACTTCTTTCAAAATAACATCATCACCTCTAGGCAAAGATAGGAACATCACCCTGATTTCTTTTACAATGAGACTCTCAATTTTTTTTCAACCTTTGCCTCACTCTTTTGTTGTTGCACTTTGCTTTTTGTGGTTTGGCCTTCACTATTCTTTTCTTCGTGACCTATGGGAGAAATATTAGACAAAGTAGAAGAATCCCAACATTTGATTCCACAAACTAATCTAGAAGAAGGTATTAGAGTAAAAGATGGCCATGACTTCCCAAGTGAATTTGAAGATGTATTCTCAGCTTTAGGGGAAGGACATTCTCTATTTGTCTTCATCTCCTTATTTTCCTCTTGCAATTCAATTCCAGTTGATTTTTGGCATTCTTCCTTTGGAATCACATCTTCAATTTCATTCATTGTCTTGCAAGATTCCTTTGGAATCACATCTTCAATTTCATTGAATGTCAGCAAGCTTCCTTTGTAGGAAACCCTTCTTCTCCAAGCGTCTTAGATATCTTTGCATTTCAAAGGATAGTGTTGCCATGATAGGTGGTAGGGAGAAGAAATTTTTTTTTTGGAAGAAAAAAAAATACGAAGAACAAGATCAAATGATGGATCAAAGTCACTCTACGAAACCTTGCTCTGATTACCAAATGATAGTAACCACGAAATTTCCCTTCACAATTAGAATCAAAGTGTAATTTTTTTTTGTGTTTTTGGGTGTAAAAGAAGTAAAGAAGAAATGGAGAAGGTGGATAATTGGGAGGTAGGGGCGCCACCTTAGTCTAGTCCAAGACAAGGATAAGCCTATGAATGTGAGGATCACCACAAGAAGAGAATTTCTTGATAAGATCGATAAACCGGTCCAATCCAGAACCAAAGAGTATGAACTCAAAATTTTTCTGAAATCTTTCTTATCCTCTATTGAAACTTGCGCCCCCCTATATATAATGAGGGAGGTTCTTGCTATTACAAAGAGAAAAATCCTTCCTTTCTTGGGGGTACAAAAGAAACTAAAGGAAATTTAAAAATAATTACTACTGCTTTGATTGCTCTCCACGAATAGGAGAAGGTTTCACAACCACTCATTAAATGCAATTAAGTGGTGGCTGCGCCTTTATTGTGCTGATGGAGCATTCATCTCCTTGTCTTGTGTACTTCCCTTTTTCTCGCCTTGATTGGAGCATTCATCATCTTGTCTTGTAAAATTCCCTTTTTTTTGGCCTTGATTAGAGCATTCATCACCTTGTCTTGTGTAACTCCTTTCTTGCCTTGATTGGAGAGTTCTCTGTCTTTCTTTGGCAGCAAGTTTATTGATTTATTCAAACTACACAAAGAGCTTTTGAGGGGCGTGGGGCCCTTGCTCCTTGCGCCACACAACCACTTGAAGTGGATTAAACACACCAAAAGAAATAAAAATAACTTAGTGCTTTGGTCCCAAAAAAATCAATTGGACACTTGCACTTTTATTCAATTAAAAATAAAATAACTTGGCTTTAAATTGGACAACATTCTTGGTTTTCATCATTCCCTCCCTCTTGAAGAGAATTCGACCTCGAATTTATTGCCTTTGGGAATCGTCTTCATCCTCCGGGTTCAAACACAACTCTTTTGAATCCATGGGGCACCTCTCTTGGAACTACTTCTTCAACTTCTTTCAAAATAACATCATCACCTCTAGGCAAAGATAGGAACATCACCCTGATTTATTTTACAATGAGACTCTCATTTTTTTTTTCAACCTTTGCCTCACTCTTTTGTTGTTGCACTTTGCTTTTTGTGGTTTGGCCTTCACTATTCTTTTCTTCGTGACCTATGGGAGAAATATTAGACAAAGTAGAAGAATCCCAACATTTGATTCCACAAACTAATCTAGAAGAAGGTATTAGAGTAAAAGATGGCCATTACTTCCCAAGTGAATTTGAAGATGTATTCTCAGCTTTAGGGGAAGGACATTCTCTATTTGTCTTCATCTCCTTATTTTCCTCTTGCAATTCAATTCCAGTTGATTGTTGGCATTCTTCCTTTGGAATCACATCTTCAATTGCATTCATTGTCTTGCAAGATTCCTTTGGAATCACATCTTCAATTTCATTGAATGTCAGCAAGCTTCCTTTGTAGGAAAACCCTTCTTCTCCAAGCGTCTTAGATATCTTTGCATTTCAAAGGATAGTGTTGCCATGATAGGTGGTAGGAAGAAGCCTATGAATGTGAGGATCACCACAAGAAGATAATTTCTTGATAAGATCGGTAAACTGGTGCAATCCAGAACCAAATTCTATATTCTCGGTTTTGAAGGATGGCAAGTTGTCTATCATAATTTGCACTCATGGTGGAGAGAGAAAATTAACTCACCATTTAGTGGCATGATTTAAGCTTAGTTAGTGAGGGGATTATGGAATCTTGAAAAGGCAAGGTGTGGGCCAAAGTTGGCAGCCACACTCTATATGTATTACACCCCTAAACACATGAATGATAATTTAGATATTATTTTGGATTCAAATCCATTTGTGAGAATTTTGTTCTCCTAGGTTCTTGGTTGAGCCATCTTGTTCTTATCAAGAATCCACGATTCTTGTGGCGAACCTCACTTGGATTATCAAACTCTCTAGTTTGTGGCGCCATCACCATCTCTATTCTCCATCCATTTGTTTCTTTTCTTCCCTTTATTTTAATCTCAAAATTTTTTTCGCAAATTAATTGTTAAAATTCAACCAAAAAGATCATCAAAGGCAACCTCACCATTTGGTTGTCATCAAGTGGTATCAAAGGGAGGATCTTTTCTATTCTAGATGCTATGTGAAGGACAAGATATGTAGCTTGCTTATTGATAGAAAGGGTTACATCAACCTAGCTAGTACCACCATGGTGCAAAAGTTGGGGCTCCCTCTTATAGAGCATCCACAACCGTATGTCATTTGGAGCATCCCGGAGTTTAGTGATCTCGGTGACGTACTGGTGAACAAACAAGTACGAGTATCATTCCGGATTGGGAGATATGAAGACGAGGTGTTATGTGATGTGGTGCCCATGGAAACAAGGCACTTGTTACTTGGCCGTCCTTGGAGGGTTGAACGACAAGCGAGATATGATGCCGACAACAACAAGTACTCATTTGTATTTAATAATCGCAAAATTACTCTTAGACCACTGTCACCAAAACAAATGTGTGAAGATCAAATGCACTTGAAAGGAGAGAGTGAGAAAAAACAAATGAGTGAGAAAAAAATAACGGAAGAGGGTTCGGTGAATGAGGAAAAGAAAGAGGTAAAAGTTGAGAGTATATTTGAAGAGGAAGAAAAGAAAGATGAAAGTATGGAAAAGAATGAGGAAAAAGAAAAATATGAGAGCAAAAAAGAAAGTGAGGAGGAAAAAGAAAACGTGAATACTTGTTTTGATGCTATTCCTAATTCTTTGCCTAGTTGTGTTTATCCTCTTTTGAAGGAAATCGAGTTTGTTCCTCCAAAGGAAGCTTGCAAGACATTCAATGAAATTGAAGATTTGATTCCAAAGGAAGCTTGCAAGACAACCGATGTAATTAAAGATTTAATCCCAAATGAAGCACCCCATGATTTGGGTACTTGCATGGCCTCTCAAAAGTATTTTGTTCATTTGGTTCATAATCACAACAATTTTGAAGAATTTGTTGGGATGTTGATTGTACAAGATGGAAATGTGTTACGCCTACTTGCTACATTTGATGATTTCTATCAATTTCCATTTGACCTCAAAGGATAAAGATGATTCCTTTAGACAATAAATTCGAGGTCGAATTCTCTTCAAGAGGGAGGGAATGATATGAGCCAGGGGGCAAGTCAACTTTTCAACAAGAATGATTTGAGCCCAATGAAGACCCATGATGGGCTTGGACGTCCACTTCCCATATTATCATTTTCTAGTTTATTTCTATTAAATAAAGTGCAATAAACTTGGGTTTTATGAAGAAATTCGAATTTGTGAGTATCTTAGTGGGAGGAATCTTTAGCTTGCATGCTATAAGAACTCCTAAATTAGTGTGAGGGTATTTTTAATAAATTATGGGGGGTTACACTTTTAATTTGAGAAACTAGTGTAACCACCACATAATTAGGGGAGTTAAAAAAGGGATTTATAAGTAACAACCACATAATGGTGGAGAGAGAAAATTAACTCACCATTTAGTGGCATGATTTAAGCTTAGTTAGTGAGGGGATTATGGAATCTTGAAAAGGCAAGGTGTGACCCAAAGTTGGCAGCCACACTCTATATGTATTACACCCCTAAACAAATGAATGATAATTTGGATTGAAATCCATTTGTGAGAATTTTGTTCTCCTAGGTTCTTGGTTGAGCCATCTTGTTCTTATCAAGAATCCACGATTCTTGTGGCGAACCTCACTTGGCTTATCAAACTCTCTAGTTTGTGGCGCCATCACCATCTCTATTCTCCATCCATTTGTTTCTTTTCTTCCCTTTATTTTAATCTCAAAAATTGTTCCGCAAATTAATTGTTAAAATTCAACCAAAAAGATCATCAAAGGCAACCTCACCATTTGGTTGTCATCATTTTCACTCTTGCCTTTTTCCACTCAATCGTTCTCTTTTAGGCCTTAGAAGAGTCAAACACATTCCACACAAAAATCCAAAAATAAAGTAACAAAAATCACAAAACTTATCAAAACAAAGGAAACAAAAGGAAAGGCTAGAAAAGCAAAGCTTTGGAAATAAGAACAAGGAAGAAGGGAAATATTTTTTTTTCCTATTTTTTTTTGTTTCAAGAACACAAATTGCTCAAATAGACTTTTCTCTTCCTTTTTTTTCTCCAAACTTTGAAGAAGAGAATCACACTTGAAAACTTGTTTTTGAGTAAGAACAACAACCACGAAATTTCCCTTCACAAATAGATTAAAAGTGTATTTTTTTTTTGTGTGTGTGTTTTTGAGTTTAAAAGAAGAAAGGTAGAAGAAGAAGAACAACAAAACTCAAAATTCAACCAAAGCCTAAGCTTTGATACCACTTGATGACAACCAAATGGTGAGGTTGCCTTGTTGACGATCTTTTTGGTTGAATTTTAACAATTAATTTGCGGAACAATTTTGAGATTAAAATAAAGGGAAGAAAAGAAACAAATGGATGGAGAATAGAGATGGTATGGCGCCACAAACAAAGAGTTTGATAAGCCAAGGAAGTTCACCACAAGAATCTTGGATTCTTGATAAGAACAATAGTTTGGTTCAACCAAGAACCTAGGAGAACAATATTCTCTCGAAATGGATTTGATCCAAAATAACATCAAAGTTGTTATTCATGTGTTTAGGGGTGTAATACATATAGAGTGTGGCTGCCAACTTTGGCTCACACCTTGTCTTTTCAAGATTCCATAATCCCCTCACTAATTAAGCTTAAATCATGCCACTAAATGGTGAGTTAATTTTCTCTTTCCACCATTATGTGACTGTTACACATAAATCCCTTCCTTATTCAAATTAAAGTGTAACCCCCCCCCCCCCCCTAATAAAACAAAACATTAAAAAGGCTAAAAACTTAAAGGAGTTAATTTTGGTATGCAAACCAAAAGATACCTCCTCCAATTAAGCCTAAAATTCGAAATTTCATGAAACCAAGCTTATTACACTTTATTTAAAAGAAATAAACTAGAATATGGTAATATGGGAAGTGGACGTCCAAGCCCATCATGGGTCTTCAAGTTGGATGAGATAAGTAACCATTTTGTCCTCCACTCCATCAAGACTTCCATTTGGGCTTGTTTCCATCAAGGTTGACACTATTTGGTTTAGAACTTCTTGGGCTTTCTTGGCTCTTGCTCTCGTCTTAGACCCACCAAGTCGTTTTAGTGCTCCTTGGTCCATGCTCCTTATTGGACTCATATCATTTTTGATGACAAGTTGACTTGCCCCCCCTTGGCTCATATCATCCCCTCCTTCTTTGAGTGAATTCGACCTCGTATTGAAACAATATTCATCACCAAAATTAGATATTGGCGGTCCATCTAAAGTATTCCTCACGATCACATTGGGTGCTTCAGACTTAAGTTCAAAATATATCTCAATAGGAGGTAAAGCAAGAGTGGGTGATTTCTTGAGCATTTTGGAATCCATGCATGTTTCCAAACCATGGGGTACTTCCCTTGGGATTAGCTCTTCAATTACATCGGTTGTCTTGCAAGCTTCCATTGGAGGAACGTCTTCGATTTCCTTCAAAAGAAAATCAACACAAGTAGGCAAAAGAGTTAGGAAAAACATCAAAACATGCATTTACTTTTTCCACCTCACCAATTGTTTTACCCTCATCTCTTTCTTTTCTCTCACTCTTTTCCATAATCTCATCTTTTTCACATTTTTTCTCTTGATTCTTTTTCACATTTTCATCACTCTTCTTTTCACTTTTTTTTTCACTCTTTTTTTCATTTTCTCTCAAATTAGGAGAGACTTCCATAGGTTTCGTTACATGAGCATTGCCAGGGCCTCCTTAGGGGTTGAAGTGTTGCCCTCATTCGTTAATTTGTTGTGAAGAACTCTATGGCAATTGTATGGAACATATCTTCTCCTCATTATTTTTCTCATCTCGACCCAAGTCTCAATAGGCTCCGCCCCATATCTTCTTCTCTCTTTTTGCAATTGATCCCACCAAACAAGTGCATAGTCCATAAATTGAAGAGATGCTATCTTCATTTTCTTTTTCTCATTGTAATTATTGCAATTGAACACTTGCTCTATCTTCATCTCCCATTCCAAATAGACTTCGGGATCATTCCTCCCATGAAAGGTAGGAACTTTGATGATATATGAGCCAAGGGGGGCAAGTCAACTTTTCAACAAGAATGATTTGAGCCCAATGAAGACCCATGATGGGCTTGTACGTCAACTTCCCATATTATCATTTTCTAGTTTATTTCTATTAAATAAAGTGCAATAAACTTTGGTTTTATGAAGAAATTCGAATTTGTGAGTATCTTAGTGGGAAGAATCTTTAGCTTGCATGCTATAAGAACTCCTAAATTAGTGTGCGGGTATTTTGAATAAATTATGGGGGGTTACACTTTTTATTTTGAGAAACAAGTGTAACCACCACATAATTAGGGGAGTAAAAAAAGGGATTTATGTGTAACAGCCACATAATGGTGGAGAGAGAAAATTAACTCACCATTTAGTGGCATGATTTAAGCTTAGTTAGTGAGGGGATTATGGAATCTTGAAAAGGCAAGGTGTGAGCCAAAGTTGGCAGCCACACTCTATATGTATTACACCCCTAAACAAATGAATGATAATTTGGATTGAAATCCATTTGTGAGAATTTTGTTCTCCTAGGTTCTTGGTTGAGCCATCTTGTTCTTATCAAGAATCCACGATTCTTGTGGCGAACCCCCTTGGCTTATCAAACTCTCTAGTTTGTGGCGTCATCACCATCTCTATTCTCCATCCATTTGTTTCTTTTCTTCCCTTTATTTTAATATCAAAATTGTTCCACAAATTAATTGTTAAAATTCAACCAAAAAGATCATCAACAAGGCAACCTCACCATTTGGTTGTCATCAAGTGGTATCAGAGCTTAGGATTTGGTTGAATTTTCTGAGTTCTTTGTTCTTCATCTTCTACCTTTCTTCTTTTCTACCCCCAAAAAAAGGTGAAGTTTGAATTTTTCTTAGTGGGTTCTTCATGGAGTCACTAATGAAGAGAAACGATGCCAAGCAAAGGGAGGATCTTTTCTATTCTAGATTCTATGTGAAGGACAAGATATGTAGCATGCTTATTGATAGAAAGGGTTACATCAACCTAGCTAGTACCACCATGGTGCAAAAGTTGGGACTCCCTAGTGTGTGGGTATTTTGAATAAATTATGGGGGGTTACACTTTTAATTTGAGAAACAAGTGTAACCACCACATAATTAGGGGAGTAAAAAAAGGGATTTATGTGTAACAGCCACATAATGGTGGAGAGAGAAAATTAACTCACCATTTAGTGGCATGATTTAAGCTTAGTTAGTGAGGGGATTATGGAATCTTTAAAAGGCAAGGTGTGAGCCAAAGTTGGCAGCCACACTCTATATGTATTACACCCCTAAACACATGAATGATAATTTGGATATTATTTTGGATTGAAATCCTTTTGTGAGAATTTTGTTCTCCTTGGTTCTTGGTTGAGCCATCTTGTTCTTATCAAGAATCCACGATTCTTGTGACGAACCCCCTTGGCTTATCAAACTCTCTAGTTTGTGGCACCATCACCATCTCTATTCTCCATCCATTTGTTTCTTTTCTTCCCTTTATTTTAATCTGAAAATTGTTCCACAAATTAATTGTTAAAATTCAACCAAAAAGATCGTCAACAAGGCAACCTCACCATTTGGTTGTCATCATTTGATCTTGACCCTTTCAATTCTATCTTCTCGGTTTTGAAGGATGGCAAGTTGTCTATCATAATTTGCACTCATTTGCTCCATTTGCCTTTGAAGGTTTTGTATTTGAGTAGTCATTCTAGCATGAAGAGTTGAAGACCTGATGACAACCAAATGGTGAGGTTGCCTTTGATGATCTTTTTGGTTGAATTTTTAACACAAATTCGTGTAACACTTTGTAACCAAGATTAAAGTGAAGAAAGAAAGAAAATGGATGAGTAAGAAGATGATGATGGCGCCACAAAAGAAGAGTTTTGATAAGCCAAGTGAGGTTCGCCACAAGAATCTTGGATTCTTGATAAGAACAATAGTTTGGTTCAACCAAGAACCTTGGAGAACAATATTCCCACAAATGGATTTGATCCAAAATAACATCAAAGTTTCCATTTCATGTGTTTGTCACAAATTACATATAGTTGGGCAGCCAACTTTTGGCTTCCAAAACCAAACCATAACCCCCACTTAATTGGCCTAATTCATGACCTTAAACACTCACTTATTCCCACTTAACTCAGCCATCATAACATGAGTTAATTTGCCTAAAAATCCCTCATAATGTACCCACCAAATCATTCAACTCAGCCATAAAACTATGAAGGTTACGCCCCCCCTCTTCTTGACTCTTTATCCCCTAATTATGTGGTGGTTACACTTGCTTCTCACATTAAAAGTGTAACCCCCCATAATTAATACAATTTATTCAAAATACCACACACTAGTTTAGGAGTTCTTGTAACATGCAAGCTAAAGATTCCTCCCACTAAGACACATACAAATTCGTTTTCCAACATGGATTACAAGTGGGCTGCCCCAAAAACATCACTTAGTAATTGGGCTCACTCATAAAACCCATTTACACTTATTGAATTAAAATAATGATGAAAACCAAGGATGATGTCCAATTTGAGGCCAATTTACTATTTTTGATGAAAATTTTATTTTCATTGTGGTGAACCCGTATGCTTGATTTGGTCATATCTTGAGCTATGAATCTCCGATTGATGCATTCTTTAGTGCGTTGGAAAGCTTAGGGAATTATCTACAAATCATATCTCAGTCCTCTTGACCAAATTCGGCTTCTATCATGGTGAAAAAAGGGCTGCAAGTTTAATACGAATTCTTGGACCTTAAATGAGTTATATGTTTAATTGGGCTACACTAAGCTTGATGAATGAGCAAGGACCATTATGAATGGTGGCTGGCACGTTTTTGGAACTTACAAAGGAGAGCAACCTTTGGCTTGCATGCCTAGGTAACTCCTTTAGAAGTTATGGAACCACTTTTATTATTTTCTTAAGTAGGATAGTTTTGTTCTTTTAATAACCACTTAGTGGAGAGTTATGTCTAGGAGTTTATGTCATCTTATGATGTGACCTTTGGTTTTTATTTCCCTATGCTACACCTATTACATGATGAATGATAACTTTGAGTTCATTTTGGATTGATTCCAATTGTGAGAGTGTTTTCTCTCTTGGGTTCTTCATTGAGCCAACCCTTGTTCTTATCAAGAATCCAAGATTCTTGTGGCGAACCTCACATTGGCTTATCAAATCCCCTTGGATTTGTGGCGCCTACCTCCCATTTCTCATCTTATCCAATTTTGTATTTCATCTTCTTCTATAATTTTGCTTGGTCACTCAAGGATAGATCCGAAAATATATATGTTCCTTGTTAGGATCATATCATTTGGTATCTAGAGCCATCCTTCCTAGAGTGACTTATGATTTTTCTTTTTTTCAACTTTTTCTTTTTTTTTTTCGAAGTTTGAATTTTTCTTGGTGGGTTCTTCATGGAGCCACTAATGAAGAAAAAATGATGCCAAGAAAATGGAGGATCTTTTCTATTCTAGATGTTATGTGAAGGACAAGATATGTAGCTTGGTCATTGATAGAAAGGGTTACATCAACCTAGCTAGTACCACCATGGTGAAAAAGTTGGGACTTCCTCTTCTAGAGCATCCACAACCGTATGTCATTTGGAGCATCCCGGAGTTAAGTGATTTCGGTGATGTGATGGTGAACAGACAAGTACAAGTGCCATTCCGGATTGGGAGATATGAAGATGACGTTTTATGTGATGTGGTGCCCATGGAAACGAAGCACTTGTTACTTGGGCGTCCATGGAGGATTGAACGACAAGCGAAATATGATGTCTACAACAATAGGTACTCATTGATAGATCAAATGTATGAAGATCAAATGTACTTGAAAGGAGAGAGTGAGAAAAAAAGAATGATTGAGAAAACAATAAAAGAAGAGTGTTCGGTGAATGAGGAAAGCAAAGAAGGAGAAGTAATAAAAAAGGAAAGCCATGAGAAAAAGGTAGAAGAAAAGGGAATGGAGGAAAACAAACAGAATGAAAACGATGTTGAGAAAAAGGCGGAGACTGCATTTTTTGAAGGGGAAAATAAAAAGAAAAAAATTGAGGCAAAGGTTGAAAGAAGAATTGAGAGTCTTCCTATAAAAGAAAATAAGGTGAAGGGAGGAATGTTGGCAAGGCAGTCTATATATATCTTTCTATGTAAAGATGCTTGTTTGACTACTAATGCAAACTCTTTGCCTAGAGGCGATGACTCTATTTTGAAGGAAGTTGAAGAAACAATTCCAAGAGAGGTGCCGCATGGATTCAAAATGGTTGTGTTTGAACCCGTAGGATAAAGAAGACTCCCTAAGGCAATAAATTCGAGGTCGAATTCTTTTCAAGAGGGAGGGAATGATGAAAACCAAGGATGATGTCCAATTTGAGGCCAAATTACTATTTTTGATGAAAATTTTATTTTCATTGTGGTGAACCCGTATGCTTGATTTGGTCAGATCTTGAGCTACGAATCTCCGATTGATGCATTCTTTAGTGCGTTGGAAAGCTTGGGGAATTAGCTACAAATCATATCTCAGTCCCCTTGACCAAATTCGGCTTCTATCATGGTGAAAAAAGGGCTGCAAGTTTAATACGAATTCTTGGACCTTAAATGAGTTATATGTTTAATTGGGCTACACTAAGCTTGATGAATGAGCAAGGCCCATTATGAATGGTGGCTGGCACGTTTTTGGAACTTACAAAGGAGAGCAACCTTTGGCTTGCATGCCTAGGTAACTCCTTTAGAAGTTATGGAACCACTTTTATTATTTTCTTAAGTAGGATAGTTTTGTTCTTTTAATAACCACTTAGTGGAGAGTTATGTCTAGGAGTTTATTTCATCTTATGATGTGACCTTTGGTTTTTATTTCCCTATGCTACACCTATTACATGATGAATGATAACTTTGAGTTCATTTTGGATTGATTCCAATTGTGAGAGTGTTTTCTCTCTTGGGTTCTTCATTGAGCCAACCCTTGTTCTTATCAAGAATCCAAGATTCTTGTGGCGAACCTCACATTGGCTTATCAAATCCCCTTGGATTTGTGGCGCCTACCTCCCATTTCTCATCTTATCCAATTTTGTATTTCATCTTCTTCTATAATTTTGCTTGGTCACTCAAGGATAGATCCGAAAATATATATGTTCCTTGTTAGGATCATATCATTTGGTATCTAGAGCCATCCTTCCTAGAGTGACTTATGATTTTTCTTTTTTTCAACTTTTTCTTTTTTTTTTTCGGAAGTTTGAATTTTTCTTGGTGGGTTCTTCATGGAGCCACTAATGAAGAAAAATGATGCCAAGAAAATGGAGGATCTTTTCTATTCTAGATGTTATGTGAAGGACAAGATATGTAGCTTGGTCATTGATAGAAAGGGTTACATCAACCTAGCTAGTACCACCATGGTGAAAAAGTTGGGACTTCCTCTTCTAGAGCATCCACAACCGTATGTCATTTGGAGCATCCCGGAGTTAAGTGATTTCGGTGATGTGATGGTGAACAGACAAGTACAAGTGCCATTCCGGATTGGGAGATATGAAGATGACGTTTTATGTGATGTGGTGCCCATGGAAACGAAGCACTTGTTACTTGGGCGTCCATGGAGGATTGAACGACAAGCGAAATATGATGTCTACAACAATAGGTACTCATTTGTATTTAATAATCGTAAAATTACTCTTGGATCATTGTCACCAAAACAAGTGTATGAAGATCAAATGTACTTGAAAGGAGAGAGTGAGAAAAAAAGAATGATTGAGAAAACAATAAAAGAAGAGTGTTCGGTGAATGAGGAAAGCAAAGAAGGAGAAGTAATAAAAAGGAAAGCCATGAGAAAAAGGTAGAAGAAAAGGGAATGGAGGAAAACAAACAGAATGAAAACGATGTTGAGAAAAAGGCGGAGACTGCATTTTTGAAGGGGAAAATAAAAGAAAAAAATTGAGGCAAAGGTTGAAAGAAGAATTGAGAGTCTTCCTATAAAAGAAAATAAGGTGAAGGGAGGAATGTTGGCAAGGCAGTCTATATATATCTTTCTATGTAAAGATGCTTGTTTGACTACTAATGCAAACTCTTTGCCTAGAGGCGATGACTCTATTTTGAAGGAAGTTGAAGAAACAATTCCAAGAGAGGTGCCGCATGGATTCAAAATGGTTGTGTTTGAACCCGGAGGATAAAGAAGACTCCCTAAGGCAATAAATTCGAGGTCGAATTCTTTTCAAGAGGGAGGGAATGATGAAAACCAAGGATGATGTCCAATTTGAGGCCAAATTACTATTTTTGATGAAAATTTTATTTTCATTGTGGTGAACCCGTATGCTTGGTTTGGTCAGATCTTGAGCTACGAATCTCCGATTGATGCATTCCTTGGTGTGCTGGAAAGCTTGGGGAATTAGCTACAAATCATATCTCAGTCCTCTTGACCAAATTCGGCTTCTATCATGGTGAAAAAGGGCTGCAAGCTTAATACGAATTCTTGGACCTTAAATGAGTTATATGTTAATTGGGCTACACTAAGCTTGATGAATGAGCAAGGCCCATTATGAATGGTGGCTGGCACGTTTTTGGAACTCACAAAGGAGAGCAACCTTTGGCTTGCATGCCTAGGTAACTCCTTTAGAAGTTATGGAACCACTTTTATTATTTTCTTAAGTAGGATAGTTTTGTTCTTTTAATAACCACTTAGTGGAGAGTTATGTCTAGGAGTTTATGTCATCTTATGATGTGACCTTTGGTTTTTATTTCCCTATGCTATATGTACACACCTATTACATGATGAATGATAACTTTGAGTTCATTTTGGATTGATTCCAATTGTGAGAGTGTTTTCTCTCTTGGGTTCTTCATTGAGCCAACCCTTGTTCTTATCAAGAATCCAAGATTCTTGTGGCGAACCTCACATTGGCTTATCAAATCCCCTTGGATTTGTGGCGCCTACCTCCCATTTCTCATCTTATCCAATTTTGTATTTCATCTTCTTCTATAATTTTGCTTGGTCACTCAAGGATAGATCCGAAAATATATATGTTCCTTGTTAGGATCATATCATTTGGTATCTAGAGCCATCCTTCCTAGAGTGACTTATGATTTTTCTTTTTTCAACTTTTTCTTTTTTTTTTGGAAGTTTGAATTTTTCTTGGTGGGTTCTTCATGGAGCCACTAATGAAGAAAAATGATGCCAAGAAAATGGAGGATCTTTTCTATTCTAGATGTTATGTGAAGGACAAGATATGTAGCTTGGTCATTGATAGAAAGGGTTACATCAACCTAGCTAGTACCACCATGGTGAAAAAGTTGGGACTTCCTCTTCTAGAGCATCCACAACCGTATGTCATTTGGAGCATCCCGGAGTTAAGTGATTTCGGTGATGTGATGGTGAACAGAACAAGTACAAGTGCCATTCGGATTGGGAGATATGAAGTTGACGTTTTATGTGATGTGGTGCCCATGGAAACGAAGCACTTGTTACTTGGGCGTCCATGGAGGATTGAACGACAAGCGAAATATGATGTCTACAACAATAGGTACTCATTTGTATTTAATAATCGTAAAATTACTCTTGGATCATTGTCACCAAAACAAGTGTATGAAGATCAAATGTACTTGAAAGGAGAGAGTGAGAAAAAAGAATGATTGAGAAAACAATAAAAGAAGAGTGTTCGGTGAATGAGGAAAGCAAAGAAGGAGAAGTAATAAAAAGGAAAGCCATGAGAAAAAGGTAGAAGAAAAGGGAATGGAGGAAAACAAACAGAATGAAAACGATGTTGAGAAAAAGGCGGAGACTGCATTTTTGAAGGGGAAAATAAAAAGAAAAAAAATTGAGGCAAAGGTTGAAAGAAGAATTGAGAGTCTTCCTATAAAAGAAAATAAGGTGAAGGGAGGAATGTTGGCAAGGCAGTCTATATATATCTTTCTATGTAAAGATGCTTGTTTGACTACTAATGCAAACTCTTTGCCTAGAGGCGATGACTCTATTTTGAAGGAAGTTGAAGAAACAATTCCAAGAGAGGTGCCGCATGGATTCAAAATGGTTGTGTTTGAACCCGGAGGATAAAGAAGACTCCCTAAGGCAATAAATTCGAGGTCGAATTCTTTTCAAGAGGGAGGGAATGATGAAAACCAAGGATGATGTCCAATTTGAGGCCAAATTACTATTTTTGATGAAAATTTTATTTTCATTGTGGTGAACCCGTATGCTTGATTTGGTCAGATCTTGAGCTACGAATCTCCGATTGATGCATTCTTTGGTGTGCTGGAAAGCTTGGGGAATTAGCTACAAATCATATCTCAGTCCTCTTGACCAAATTCGGCTTCTATCATGGTGAAAAAGGGCTGCAAGCTTAATACGAATTCTTGGACCTTAAATGAGTTATATGTTAATTGGGCTACACTAAGCTTGATGAATGAGCAAGGCCCATTATGAATGGTGGCTGGCACGTTTTTGGAACTCACAAAGGAGAGCAACCTTTGGCTTGCATGCCTAGGTAACTCCTTTAGAAGTTATGGAACCACTTTTATTATTTTCTTAAGTAGGATAGTTTTGTTCTTTTAATAACCACTTAGTGGAGAGTTATGTCTAGGAGTTTATGTCATCTTATGATGTGACCTTTGGTTTTTATTTCCCTATGCTATATGTACACACCTATTACATGATGAATGATAACTTTGAGTTCATTTTGGATTGATTCCAATTGTGAGAGTGTTTTCTCTCTTGGGTTCTTCATTGAGCCAACCCTTGTTCTTATCAAGAATCCAAGATTCTTGTGGCGAACCTCACATTGGCTTATCAAATCCCCTTGGATTTGTGGCGCCTACCTCCCATTTCTCATCTTATCCAATTTTGTATTTCATCTTCTTCTATAATTTTGCTTGGTCACTCAAGGATAGATCCGAAAATATATATGTTCCTTGTTAGGATCATATCATTTGGTATCTAGAGCCATCCTTCCTAGAGTGACTTATGATTTTTCTTTTTTTCAACTTTTTCTTTTTTTTTTCGGAAGTTTGAATTTTTCTTGGTGGGTTCTTCATGGAGCCACTAATGAAGAAAAATGATGCCAAGAAAATGGAGGATCTTTTCTATTCTAGATGCTATGTGAAGGACAAGATATGTAGCTTGGTCATTGATAGAAAGGGTTACATCAACCTAGCTAGTACCACCATGGTGAAAAAGTTGGGACTTCCTCTTCTAGAGCATCCACAACCGTATGTCATTTGGAGCATCCCGGAGTTAAGTGATTTCGGTGATGTGATGGTGAACAGACAAGTACAAGTGCCATTCGGATTGGGAGATATGAAGATGACGTTTTATGTGATGTGGTGCCCATGGAAACGAAGCACTTGTTACTTGGGCGTCCATGGAGGATTGAACGACAAGCGAAATATGATGTCTACAACAATAGGTACTCATTTGTATTTAATAATCGTAAAATTACTCTTGGATCATTGTCACCAAAACAAGTGTATGAAGATCAAATGTACTTGAAAGGAGAGAGTGAGAAAAAAAGAATGATTGAGAAAACAATAAAAGAAGAGTGTTCGGTGAATGAGGAAAGCAAAGAAGGAGAAGTAATAAAAAAGGAAAGCCATGAGAAAAAGGTAGAAGAAAAGGGAATGGAGGAAAACAAACAGAATGAAAACGATGTTGAGAAAAAGGCGGAGACTGCATTTTTTGAAGGGGAAAATTAAAAGAAAAAAAAATTGAGGCAAAGGTTGAAAGAAGAATTGAGAGTCTTCCTATAAAAGAAAATAAGGTGAAGGGAGGAATGTTGGCAAGGCAGTCTATATATATCTTTCTATGTAAAGATGCTTGTTTGACTACTAATGCAAACTCTTTGCCTAGAGGCGATGACTCTATTTTGAAGGAAGTTGAAGAAACAATTCCAAGAGAGGTGCCGCATGGATTCAAAATGGTTGTGTTTGAACCCGGAGGATAAAGAAGACTCCCTAAGGCAATAAATTCGAGGTCGAATTCTTTTCAAGAGGGAGGGAATGATGAAAACCAAGGATGATGTCCAATTTGAGGCCAAATTACTATTTTTGATGAAAATTTTATTTTCATTGTGGTGAACCCGTATGCTTGATTTGGTCAGATCTTGAGCTACGAATCTCCGATTGATGCATTCTTTGGTGTGCTGGAAAGCTTGGGGAATTAGCTACAAATCATATCTCAGGCCTCTTGACCAAATTCGGCTTCTATCATGGTGAAAAAGGGCTGCAAGCTTAATACGAATTCTTGGACCTTAAATGAGTTATATGTTAATTGGGCTACACTAAGCTTGATGAATGAGCAAGGCCCATTATGAATGGTGGCTGGCACGTTTTTGGAACTCACAAAGGAGAGCAACCTTTGGCTTGCATGCCTAGGTAACTCCTTTAGAAGTTATGGAACCACTTTTATTATTTTCTTAAGTAGGATAGTTTTGTTCTTTTAATAACCACTTAGTGGAGAGTTATGTCTAGGAGTTTATGTCATCTTATGATGTGACCTTTGGTTTTTATTTCCCTATGCTATATGTACACACCTATTACATGATGAATGATAACTTTGAGTTCATTTTGGATTGATTCCAATTGTGAGAGTGTTTTCTCTCTTGGGTTCTTCATTGAGCCAACCCTTGTTCTTATCAAGAATCCAAGATTCTTGTGGCGAACCTCACATTGGCTTATCAAATCCCCTTGGATTTGTGGCGCCTACCTCCCATTTCTCATCTTATCCAATTTTGTATTTCATCTTCTTCTATAATTTTGCTTGGTCACTCAAGGATAGATCCGAAAATATATATGTTCCTTGTTAGGATCATATCATTTGGTATCTAGAGCCATCCTTCCTAGAGTGACTTATGATTTTTCTTTTTTCAACTTTTTCTTTTTTTTTTTCGGAAGTTTGAATTTTTCTTGGTGGGTTCTTCATGGAGTCACTAATGAAGAAAAAAATGATGCCAAGAAAATGGAGGATCTTTTCTATTCTAGATGCTATGTGAAGGACAAGATATGTAGCTTGGTCATTGATAGAAAGGGTTACATCAACCTAGCTAGTACCACCATGGTGAAAAAGTTGGGACTTCCTCTTCTAGAGCATCCACAACCGTATGTCATTTGGAGCATCCCGGAGTTAAGTGATTTCGGTGATGTGATGGTGAACAGAACAAGTACAAGTGCCATTCGGATTGGGAGATATGAAGATGACGTTTTATGTGATGTGGTGCCCATGGAAACGAAGCACTTGTTACTTGGGCGTCCATGGAGGATTGAACGACAAGCGAAATATGATGTCTACAACAATAGGTACTCATTTGTATTTAATAATCGTAAAATTACTCTTGGATCATTGTCACCAAAACAAGTGTATGAAGATCAAATGTACTTGAAAGGAGAGAGTGAGAAAAAAAGAATGATTGAGAAAACAATAAAAGAAGAGTGTTCGGTGAATGAGGAAAGCAAAGAAGGAGAAGTAATAAAAAAGGAAAGCCATGAGAAAAAGGTAGAAGAAAAGGGAATGGAGGAAAACAAACAGAATGAAAACGATGTTGAGAAAAAGGCGGAGACTGCATTTTTTGAAGGGGAAAATAAAAAGAAAAAAATTGAGGCAAAGGTTGAAAGAAGAATTGAGAGTCTTCCTATAAAAGAAAATAAGGTGAAGGGAGGAATGTTGGCAAGGCAGTCTATATATATCTTTCTATGTAAAGATGCTTGTTTGACTACTAATGCAAACTCTTTGCCTAGAGGCGATGACTCTATTTTGAAGGAAGTTGAAGAAACAATTCCAAGAGAGGTGCCGCATGGATTCAAAATGGTTGTGTTTGAACCCGGAGGATAAAGAAGACTCCCTAAGGCAATAAATTCGAGGTCGAATTCTTTTCAAGAGGGAGGGAATGATGAAAACCAAGGATGATGTCCAATTTGAGGCCAAATTACTATTTTTGATGAAAATTTTATTTTCATTGTGGTGAACCCGTATGCTTGATTTGGTCAGATCTTGAGCTACGAATCTCCGATTGATGCATTCTTTGGTGCGTTGGAAAGCTTGGGGAATTAGCTACAAATCATATCTCAGTCCTCTTGACCAAATTCGGCTTCTATCATGGTGAAAAAAAGGGCTGCAAGTTTAATACGAATTCTTGGACCTTAAATGAGTTATATGTTTAATTGGGCTACACTAAGCTTGATGAATGAGCAAGGCCCATTATGAATGGTGGCTGGCACGTTTTTGGAACTCACAAAGGAGAGCAACCTTTGGCTTGCATGCCTAGGTAACTCCTTTAGAAGTTATGGAACCACTTTTATTATTTTCTTAAGTAGGATAGTTTTGTTCTTTTAATAACCACTTAGTGGAGAGTTATGTCTAGGAGTTTATGTCATCTTATGATGTGACCTTTGGTTTTTATTTCCCTATGCTACACCTATTACATGATGAATGATAACTTTGAGTTCATTTTGGATTGATTCCAATTGTGAGAGTGTTTTCTCTCTTGGGTTCTTCATTGAGCCAACCCTTGTTCTTATCAAGAATCCAAGATTCTTGTGGCGAACCTCACATTGGCTTATCAAATCCCCTTGGATTTGTGGCGCCTACCTCCCATTTCTCATCTTATCCAATTTTGTATTTCATCTTCTTCTATAATTTTGCTTGGTCACTCAAGGATAGATCCGAAAATATATATGTTCCTTGTTAGGATCATATCATTTGGTATCTAGAGCCATCCTTCCTAGAGTGACTTATGATTTTTCTTTTTTTCAACTTTTTCTTTTTTTTTTTTCGGAAGTTTGAATTTTTCTTGGTGGGTTCTTCATGGAGCCACTAATGAAGAAAAAATGATGCCAAGAAAATGGAGGATCTTTTCTATTCTAGATGTTATGTGAAGGACAAGATATGTAGCTTGGTCATTGATAGAAAGGGTTACATCAACCTAGCTAGTACCACCATGGTGAAAAAGTTGGGACTTCCTCTTCTAGAGCATCCACAACCGTATGTCATTTGGAGCATCCGGAGTTAAGTGATTTCGGTGATGTGATTGTGAAAATACTAGTACTAGTGCCATTCCGGATTGGGAGATATGAAGATGACGTTTTATGTGATGTGGTGCCCATGGAAACGAAGCACTTGTTACTTGGGCGTCCATGGAGGATTGAACGACAAGCGAAATATGATGTCTACAACAATAGGTACTCATTTGTATTTAATAATCGTAAAATTACTCTTGGATCATTGTCACCAAAACAAGTGTATGAAGATCAAATGTACTTGAAAGGAGAGAGTGAGAAATAAAGAATGATTGAGAAAACAATAAAAGAAGAGTGTTCGGTGAATGAGGAAACCAAAGAAGGAGAAGTAATAACAAAGGAAAGCCATGAGAAAAAGGTAGAAGAAAAGGGAATGGAGGAAAACAAACAGAATGAAAACGATGTTGAGAAAAAGGCGGAGACTGCATTTTTTGAAGGGGAAAATAAAAAGAAAAAAATTGAGGCAAAGGTTGAAAGAAGAATTGAGAGTCTTCCTATAAAAGAAAATAAGGTGAAGGGAGGAATGTTGGCAAGGCAGTCTATATATATCTTTCTATGTAAAGATGCTTGTTTGACTACTAATGCAAACTCTTTGCCTAGAGGCGATGACTCTATTTTGAAGGAAGTTGAAGAAACAATTCCAAGAGAGGTGCCGCATGGATTCAAAATGGTTGTGTTTGAACCCGGAGGATAAAGAAGACTCCCTAAGGCAATAAATTCGAGGTCGAATTCTTTTCAAGAGGGAGGGAATGATGAAAACCAAGGATGATGTCCAATTTGAGGCCAAATTACTATTTTTGATGAAAATTTTATTTTCATTGTGGTGAACCCGTATGCTTGATTTGGTCAGATCTTGAGCTACGAATCTCCGATTGATGCATTCTTTGGTGCGTTGGAAAGCTTGGGGAATTAGCTACAAATCATATCTCAGTCCTCTTGACCAAATTCGGCTTCTATCATGGTGAAAAAAAGGGCTGCAAGTTTAATACGAATTCTTGGACCTTAAATGAGTTATATGTTTAATTGGGCTACACTAAGCTTGATGAATGAGCAAGGCCCATTATGAATGGTGGCTGGCACGTTTTTGGAACTCACAAAGGAGAGCAACCTTTGGCTTGCATGCCTAGGTAACTCCTTTAGAAGTTATGGAACCACTTTTATTATTTTCTTAAGTAGGATAGTTTTGTTCTTTTAATAACCACTTAGTGGAGAGTTATGTCTAGGAGTTTATGTCATCTTATGATCTGACCTTTGGTTTTTATTTCCCTATGCTACACCCTATTACATGATGAATGATAACTTTGAGTTCATTTTGGATTGATTCCAATTGTGAGAGTGTTTTCTCTCTTGGGTTCTTCATTGAGCCAACCCTTGTTCTTATCAAGAATCCAAGATTCTTGTGGCGAACCTCACATTGGCTTATCAAATCCCCTTGGATTTGTGGCGCCTACCTCCCATTTCTCATCTTATCCAATTTTGTATTTCATCTTCTTCTATAATTTTGCTTGGTCACTCAAGGATAGATCCGAAAATATATATGTTCCTTGTTAGGATCATATCATTTGGTATCTAGAGCCATCCTTCCTAGAGTGACTTATGATTTTTCTTTTTTTCAACTTTTTCTTTTTTTTTTTTCGGAAGTTTGAATTTTTCTTGGTGGGTTCTTCATGGAGCCACTAATGAAGAAAAATGATGCCAAGAAAATGGAGGATCTTTTCTATTCTAGATGTTATGTGAAGGACAAGATATGTAGCTTGGTCATTGATAGAAAGGGTTACATCAACCTAGCTAGTACCACCATGGTGAAAAAGTTGGGACTTCCTCTTCTAGAGCATCCACAACCGTATGTCATTTGGAGCATCCCGGAGTTAAGTGATTTCGGTGATGTGATGGTGAAAATAAAAGTACAAGTGCCATTCCGGATTGGGAGATATGAAGATGACGTTTTATGTGATGTGGTGCCCATGGAAACGAAGCACTTGTTACTTGGGCGTCCATGGAGGATTGAACGACAAGCGAAATATGATGTCTACAACAATAGGTACTCATTTGTATTTAATAATCGTAAAATTACTCTTGGATCATTGTCACCAAAACAAGTGTATGAAGATCAAATGTACTTGAAAGGAGAGAGTGAGAATTAAAAGAATGATTGAGAAAACAATAAAAGAAGAGTGTTCGGTGAATGAGGAAAGCAAAGAAGGAGAAGTAATAAAAAAGGAAAGCCATGAGAAAAAGGTAGAAGAAAAGGGAATGGAGGAAAACAAACAGAATGAAAACGATGTTGAGAAAAAGGCGGAGACTGCATTTTTTGAAGGGGAAAATAAAAAGAAAAAAATTGAGGCAAAGGTTGAAAGAAGAATTGAGAGTCTTCCTATAAAAGAAAATAAGGTGAAGGGAGGAATGTTGGCAAGGCAGTCTATATATATCTTTCTATGTAAAGATGCTTGTTTGACTACTAATGCAAACTCTTTGCCTAGAGGCGATGACTCTATTTTGAAGGAAGTTGAAGAAACAATTCCAAGAGAGGTGCCGCATGGATTCAAAATGGTTGTGTTTGAACCCGGAGGATAAAGAAGACTCCCTAAGGCAATAAATTCGAGGTCGAATTCTTTTCAAGAGGGAGGGAATGATGAAAACCAAGGATGATGTCCAATTTGAGGCCAAATTACTATTTTTGATGAAAATTTTATTTTCATTGTGGTGAACCCGTATGCTTGATTTGGTCAGATCTTGAGCTACGAATCTCCGATTGATGCATTCTTTGGTGCGTTGGAAAGCTTGGGGAATTAGCTACAAATCATATCTCAGTCCTCTTGACCAAATTCGGCTTCTATCATGGTGAAAAAAGGGCTGCAAGTTTAATACGAATTCTTGGACCTTAAATGAGTTATATGTTTAATTGGGCTACACTAAGCTTGATGAATGAGCAAGGCCCATTATGAATGGTGGCTGGCACGTTTTTGGAACTCACAAAGGAGAGCAACCTTTGGCTTGCATGCCTAGGTAACTCCTTTAGAAGTTATGGAACCACTTTTATTATTTTCTTAAGTAGGATAGTTTTGTTCTTTTAATAACCACTTAGTGGAGAGTTATGTCTAGGAGTTTATGTCATCTTATGATGTGACCTTTGGTTTTTATTTCCCTATGCTACACCTATTACATGATGAATGATAACTTTGAGTTCATTTTGGATTGATTCCAATTGTGAGAGTGTT
This sequence comes from Sophora flavescens, assembly GCA_030762895.1. Lineage (NCBI taxonomy): Eukaryota > Viridiplantae > Streptophyta > Magnoliopsida > Fabales > Fabaceae > Sophora > Sophora flavescens. The sequence goes on along the minus strand of JAUPTC010000150.1, from coordinate 29,589 downwards.
TTCTCTCTTGGGTTCTTCATTGAGCCAACCCTTGTTCTTATCAAGAATCCAAGATTCTTGTGGCGAACCTCACATTGGCTTATCAAATCCCCTTGGATTTGTGGCGCCTACCTCCCATTTCTCATCTTATCCAATTTTGTATTTCATCTTCTTCTATAATTTTGCTTGGTCACTCAAGGATAGATCCGAAAATATATATGTTCCTTGTTAGGATCATATCATTTGGTATCTAGAGCCATCCTTCCTAGAGTGACTTATGATTTTTCTTTTTTTCAACTTTTTGTTTTTTTTTTCGGAAGTTTGAATTTTTCTTGGTGGGTTCTTCATGGAGCCACTAATGAAGAAAAAATGATGCCAAGAAAATGGAGGATCTTTTCTATTCTAGATGTTATGTGAAGGACAAGATATGTAGCTTGGTCATTGATAGAAAGGGTTACATCAACCTAGCTAGTACCACCATGGTGAAAAAGTTGGGACTTCCTCTTCTAGAGCATCCACAACCGTATGTCATTTGGAGCATCCCGGAGTTAAGTGATTTCGGTGATGTGATGGTGAACAGACAAGTACAAGTGCCATTCGGATTGGGAGATATGAAGATGACGTTTTATGTGATGTGGTGCCCATGGAAACGAAGCACTTGTTACTTGGGCGTCCATGGAGGATTGAACGACAAGCGAAATATGATGTCTACAACAATAGGTACTCATTTGTATTTAATAATCGTAAAATTACTCTTGGATCATTGTCACCAAAACAAGTGTATGAAGATCAAATGTACTTGAAAGGAGAGAGTGAGAAAAAAAGAATGATTGAGAAAACAATAAAAGAAGAGTGTTCGGTGAATGAGGAAAGCAAAGAAGGAGAAGTAATAAAAAGGAAAGCCATGAGAAAAAGGTAGAAGAAAAGGGAATGGAGGAAAACAAACAGAATGAAAACGATGTTGAGAAAAAGGCGGAGACTGCATTTTTGAAGGGGAAAATAAAAGAAAAAAATTGAGGCAAAGGTTGAAAGAAGAATTGAGAGTCTTCCTATAAAAGAAAATAAGGTGAAGGGAGGAATGTTGGCAAGGCAGTCTATATATATCTTTCTATGTAAAGATGCTTGTTTGACTACTAATGCAAACTCTTTGCCTAGAGGCGATGACTCTATTTTGAAGGAAGTTGAAGAAACAATTCCAAGAGAGGTGCCGCATGGATTCAAAATGGTTGTGTTTGAACCCGGAGGATAAAGAAGACTCCCTAAGGCAATAAATTCGAGGTCGAATTCTTTTCAAGAGGGAGGGAATGATGAAAACCAAGGATGATGTCCAATTTGAGGCCAAATTACTATTTTTGATGAAAATTTTATTTTCATTGTGGTGAACCCGTATGCTTGATTTGGTCAGATCTTGAGCTACGAATCTCCGATTGATGCATTCTTTGGTGTGCTGGAAAGCTTGGGGAATTAGCTACAAATCATATCTCAGGCCTCTTGACCAAATTCGGCTTCTATCATGGTGAAAAAGGGCTGCAAGCTTAATACGAATTCTTGGACCTTAAATGAGTTATATGTTAATTGGGCTACACTAAGCTTGATGAATGAGCAAGGCCCATTATGAATGGTGGCTGGCACGTTTTTGGAACTCACAAAGGAGAGCAACCTTTGGCTTGCATGCCTAGGTAACTCCTTTAGAAGTTATGGAACCACTTTTATTATTTTCTTAAGTAGGATAGTTTTGTTCTTTTAATAACCACTTAGTGGAGAGTTATGTCTAGGAGTTTATGTCATCTTATGATGTGACCTTTGGTTTTTATTTCCCTATGCTACACCTATTACATGATGAATGATAACTTTGAGTTCATTTTGGATTGATTCCAATTGTGAGAGTGTTTTCTCTCTTGGGTTCTTCATTGAGCCAACCCTTGTTCTTATCAAGAATCCAAGATTCTTGTGGCGAACCTCACATTGGCTTATCAAATCCCCTTGGATTTGTGGCGCCTACCTCCCATTTCTCATCTTATCCAATTTTGTATTTCATCTTCTTCTATAATTTTGCTTGGTCACTCAAGGATAGATCCGAAAATATATATGTTCCTTGTTAGGATCATATCATTTGGTATCTAGAGCCATCCTTCCTAGAGTGACTTATGATTTTTCTTTTTTTCAACTTTTTCTTTTTTTTTTTTTCGGAAGTTTGAATTTTTCTTGGTGGGTTCTTCATGGAGCCACTAATGAAGAAAAATGATGCCAAGAAAATGGAGGATCTTTTCTATTCTAGATGTTATGTGAAGGACAAGATATGTAGCTTGGTCATTGATAGAAAGGGTTACATCAACCTAGCTAGTACCACCATGGTGAAAAAGTTGGGACTTCCTCTTCTAGAGCATCCACAACCGTATGTCATTTGGAGCATCCCGGAGTTAAGTGATTTCGGTGATGTGATGGTGAATGAACAAGTACAAGTGCCATTCCGGATTGGGAGATATGAAGATGACGTTTTATGTGATGTGGTGCCCATGGAAACGAAGCACTTGTTACTTGGGCGTCCATGGAGGATTGAACGACAAGCGAAATATGATGTCTACAACAATAGGTACTCATTTGTATTTAATAATCGTAAAATTACTCTTGGATCATTGTCACCAAAACAAGTGTATGAAGATCAAATGTACTTGAAAGGAGAGAGTGAGAAAAAAAGAATGATTGAGAAAACAATAAAAGAAGAGTGTTCGGTGAATGAGGAAAGCAAAGAAGGAGAAGTAATAAAAAGGAAAGCCATGAGAAAAAGGTAGAAGAAAAGGGAATGGAGGAAAACAAACAGAATGAAAACGATGTTGAGAAAAAGGCGGAGACTGCATTTTTGAAGGGGAAAATAAAAGAAAAAAATTGAGGCAAAGGTTGAAAGAAGAATTGAGAGTCTTCCTATAAAAGAAAATAAGGTGAAGGGAGGAATGTTGGCAAGGCAGTCTATATATATCTTTCTATGTAAAGATGCTTGTTTGACTACTAATGCAAACTCTTTGCCTAGAGGCGATGACTCTATTTTGAAGGAAGTTGAAGAAACAATTCCAAGAGAGGTGCCGCATGGATTCAAAATGGTTGTGTTTGAACCCGGAGGATAAAGAAGACTCCCTAAGGCAATAAATTCGAGGTCGAATTCTTTTCAAGAGGGAGGGAATGATGAAAACCAAGGATGATGTCCAATTTGAGGCCAAATTACTATTTTTGATGAAAATTTTATTTTCATTGTGGTGAACCCGTATGCTTGATTTGGTCAGATCTTGAGCTACGAATCTCCGATTGATGCATTCTTTGGTGCGTTGGAAAGCTTGGGGAATTAGCTACAAATCATATCTCAGGCCTCTTGACCAAATTCGGCTTCTATCATGGTGAAAAAAGGGCTGCAAGTTTAATACGAATTCTTGGACCTTAAATGAGTTATATGTTTAATTGGGCTACACTAAGCTTGATGAATGAGCAAGGCCCATTATGAATGGTGGCTGGCACGTTTTTGGAACTCACAAAGGAGAGCAACCTTTGGCTTGCATGCCTAGGTAACTCCTTTAGAAGTTATGGAACCACTTTTATTATTTTCTTAAGTAGGATAGTTTTGTTCTTTTAATAACCACTTAGTGGAGAGTTATGTCTAGGAGTTTATGTCATCTTATGATGTGACCTTTGGTTTTTATTTCCCTATGCTACACCTATTACATGATGAATGATAACTTTGAGTTCATTTTGGATTGATTCCAATTGTGAGAGTGTTTTCTCTCTTGGGTTCTTCATTGAGCCAACCCTTGTTCTTATCAAGAATCCAAGATTCTTGTGGCGAACCTCACATTGGCTTATCAAATCCCCTTGGATTTGTGGCGCCTACCTCCCATTTCTCATCTTATCCAATTTTGTATTTCATCTTCTTCTATAATTTTGCTTGGTCACTCAAGGATAGATCCGAAAATATATATGTTCCTTGTTAGGATCATATCATTTGGTATCTAGAGCCATCCTTCCTAGAGTGACTTATGATTTTTCTTTTTTTCAACTTTTTCTTTTCTTTTTTCGGAAGTTTGAATTTTTCTTGGTGGGTTCTTCATGGAGCCACTAATGAAGAAAAATGATGCCAAGAAAATGGAGGATCTTTTCTATTCTAGATGTTATGTGAAGGACAAGATATGTAGCTTGGTCATTGATAGAAAGGGTTACATCAACCTAGCTAGTACCACCATGGTGAAAAAGTTGGGACTTCCTCTTCTAGAGCATCCACAACCGTATGTCATTTGGAGCATCCCGGAGTTAAGTGATTTCGGTGATGTGATGGTGAACAGACAAGTACAAGTGCCATTCCGGATTGGGAGATATGAAGATGACGTTTTATGTGATGTGGTGCCCATGGAAACGAAGCACTTGTTACTTGGGCGTCCATGGAGGATTGAACGACAAGCGAAATATGATGTCTACAACAATAGGTACTCATTTGTATTTAATAATCGTAAAATTACTCTTGGATCATTGTCACCAAAACAAGTGTATGAAGATCAAATGTACTTGAAAGGAGAGAGTGAGAAAAAAAGAATGATTGAGAAAACAATAAAAGAAGAGTGTTCGGTGAATGAGGAAAGCAAAGAAGGAGAAGTAATAAAAAAGGAAAGCCATGAGAAAAAGGTAGAAGAAAAGGGAATGGAGGAAAACAAACAGAATGAAAACGATGTTGAGAAAAAGGCGGAGACTGCATTTTTTGAAGGGGAAAATAAAAAGAAAAAAATTGAGGCAAAGGTTGAAAGAAGAATTGAGAGTCTTCCTATAAAAGAAAATAAGGTGAAGGGAGGAATGTTGGCAAGGCAGTCTATATATATCTTTCTATGTAAAGATGCTTGTTTGACTACTAATGCAAACTCTTTTGCCTAGAGGCGATGACTCTATTTTGAAGGAAGTTGAAGAAACAATTCCAAGAGAGGTGCCGCATGGATTCAAAATGGTTGTGTTTGAACCCGGAGGATAAAGAAGACTCCCTAAGGCAATAAATTCGAGGTCGAATTCTTTTCAAGAGGGAGGGAATGATGCAAACCAAGGATGATGTCCAATTTGAGGCCAAATTAATATTTTTGATGAAAATTTTATTTTCATTGTGGTGAACCCGTATGCTTGATTTGGTCAGCTCTTGAGCTACGAATCTCCGATTGATGCATTCTTTGGTGTGCTGGAAAGCTTGGGGAATTAGCTACAAATCATATCTCAGGCCTCTTGACCAAATTCGGCTTCTATCATGGTGAAAAAGGGCTGCAAGCTTAATACGAATTCTTGGACCTTAAATGAGTTATATGTTAATTGGGCTACACTAAGCTTGATGAATGAGCAAGGCCCATTATGAATGGTGGCTGGCACGTTTTTGGAACTCACAAAGGAGAGCAACCTTTGGCTTGCATGCCTAGGTAACTCCTTTAGAAGTTATGGAACCACTTTTATTATTTTCTTAAGTAGGATAGTTTTGTTCTTTTAATAACCACTTAGTGGAGAGTTATGTCTAGGAGTTTATGTCATCTTATGATGTGACCTTTGGTTTTTATTTCCCTATGCTACATGTACACACCTATTACATGATGAATGATAACTTTGAGTTCATTTTGGATTGATTCCAATTGTGAGAGTGTTTTCTCTCTTGGGTTCTTCATTGAGCCAACCCTTGTTCTTATCAAGAATCCAAGATTCTTGTGGCGAACCTCACATTGGCTTATCAAATCCCCTTGGATTTGTGGCGCCTACCTCCCATTTCTCATCTTATCCAATTTTGTATTTCATCTTCTTCTATAATTTTGCTTGGTCACTCAAGGATAGATCCGAAAATATATATGTTCCTTGTTAGGATCATATCATTTGGTATCTAGAGCCATCCTTCCTAGAGTGACTTATGATTTTTCTTTTTTCAACTTTTTCTTTTCTTTTTCGGAAGTTTGAATTTTTCTTGGTGGGTTCTTCATGGAGCCACTAATGAAGAAAAAATGATGCCAAGAAAATGGAGGATCTTTTCTATTCTAGATGCTATGTGAAGGACAAGATATGTAGCTTGGTCATTGATAGAAAGGGTTACATCAACCTAGCTAGTACCACCATGGTGAAAAAGTTGGGACTTCCTCTTCTAGAGCATCCACAACCGTATGTCATTTGGAGCATCCCGGAGTTAAGTGATTTCGGTGATGTGATGGTGAACAGAACAAGTACAAGTGCCATTCCGGATTGGGAGATATGAAGATGACGTTTTATGTGATGTGGTGCCCATGGAAACGAAGCACTTGTTACTTGGGCGTCCATGGAGGATTGAACGACAAGCGAAATATGATGTCTACAACAATAGGTACTCATTTGTATTTAATAATCGTAAAATTACTCTTGGATCATTGTCACCAAAACAAGTGTATGAAGATCAAATGTACTTGAAAGGAGAGAGTGAGAAAAAAAAGAATGATTGAGAAAACAATAAAAGAAGAGTGTTCGGTGAATGAGGAAAGCAAAGAAGGAGAAGTAATAAAAAGGAAAGCCATGAGAAAAAGGTAGAAGAAAAGGGAATGGAGGAAAACAAACAGAATGAAAACGATGTTGAGAAAAAGGCGGAGACTGCATTTTTTGAAGGGGAAAATAAAAAGAAAAAAATTGAGGCAAAGGTTGAAAGAAGAATTGAGAGTCTTCCTATAAAAGAAAATAAGGTGAAGGGAGGAATGTTGGCAAGGCAGTCTATATATATCTTTCTATGTAAAGATGCTTGTTTGACTACTAATGCAAACTCTTTTGCCTAGAGGCGATGACTCTATTTTGAAGGAAGTTGAAGAAACAATTCCAAGAGAGGTGCCGCATGGATTCAAAATGGTTGTGTTTGAACCCGGAGGATAAAGAAGACTCCCTAAGGCAATAAATTCGAGGTCGAATTCTTTTCAAGAGGGAGGGAATGATGCAAACCAAGGATGATGTCCAATTTGAGGCCAAATTAATATTTTTGATGAAAATTTTATTTTCATTGTGGTGAACCCGTATGCTTGATTTGGTCAGATCTTGAGCTACGAATCTCCGATTGATGCATTCTTTGGTGTGCTGGAAAGCTTGGGGAATTAGCTACAAATCATATCTCAGGCCTCTTGACCAAATTCGGCTTCTATCATGGTGAAAAAGGGCTGCAAGCTTAATACGAATTCTTGGACCTTAAATGAGTTATATGTTAATTGGGCTACACTAAGCTTGATGAATGAGCAAGGCCCATTATGAATGGTGGCTGGCACGTTTTTGAACTCACAAAGGAGAGCAACCTTTGGCTTGCATGCCTAGGTAACTCCTTTAGAAGTTATGGAACCACTTTTATTATTTTCTTAAGTAGGATAGTTTTGTTCTTTTAATAACCACTTAGTGGAGAGTTATGTCTAGGAGTTTATGTCATCTTATGATGTGACCTTTGGTTTTTATTTCCCTATGCTATATGTACACACCTATTACATGATGAATGATAACTTTGAGTTCATTTTGGATTGATTCCAATTGTGAGAGTGTTTTCTCTCTTGGGTTCTTCATTGAGCCAACCCTTGTTCTTATCAAGAATCCAAGATTCTTGTGGCGAACCTCACATTGGCTTATCAAATCCCCTTGGATTTGTGGCGCCTACCTCCCATTTCTCATCTTATCCAATTTTGTATTTCATCTTCTTCTATAATTTTGCTTGGTCACTCAAGGATAGATCCGAAAATATATATGTTCCTTGTTAGGATCATATCATTTGGTATCTAGAGCCATCCTTCCTAGAGTGACTTATGATTTTTCTTTTTTCAACTTTTTCTTTTTTTTTTCGAAGTTTGAATTTTTCTTGGTGGGTTCTTCATGGAGCCACTAATGAAGAAAAATGATGCCAAGAAAATGGAGGATCTTTTCTATTCTAGATGCTATGTGAAGGACAAGATATGTAGCTTGGTCATTGATAGAAAGGGTTACATCAACCTAGCTAGTACCACCATGGTGAAAAAGTTGGGACTTCCTCTTCTAGAGCATCCACAACCGTATGTCATTTGGAGCATCCCGGAGTTAAGTGATTTCGGTGATGTGATGGTGAACAGACAAGTACAAGTGCCATTCCGGATTGGGAGATATGAAGATGACGTTTTATGTGATGTGGTGCCCATGGAAACGAAGCACTTGTTACTTGGGCGTCCATGGAGGATTGAACGACAAGCGAAATATGATGTCTACAACAATAGGTACTCATTTGTATTTAATAATCGTAAAATTACTCTTGGATCATTGTCACCAAAACAAGTGTATGAAGATCAAATGTACTTGAAAGGAGAGAGTGAGAAAAAAAAGAATGATTGAGAAAACAATAAAAGAAGAGTGTTCGGTGAATGAGGAAAGCAAAGAAGGAGAAGTAATAAAAAAGGAAAGCCATGAGAAAAAGGTAGAAGAAAAGGGAATGGAGGAAAACAAACAGAATGAAAACGATGTTGAGAAAAAGGCGGAGACTGCATTTTTTGAAGGGGAAAATAAAAGAAAAAAATTGAGGCAAAGGTTGAAAGAAGAATTGAGAGTCTTCCTATAAAAGAAAATAAGGTGAAGGGAGGAATGTTGGCAAGGCAGTCTATATATATCTTTCTATGTAAAGATGCTTGTTTGACTACTAATGCAAACTCTTTTGCCTAGAGGCGATGACTCTATTTTGAAGGAAGTTGAAGAAACAATTCCAAGAGAGGTGCCGCATGGATTCAAAATGGTTGTGTTTGAACCCGGAGGATAAAGAAGACTCCTAAGGCAATAAATTCGAGGTCGAATTCTTTTCAAGAGGGAGGGAATGATGCAAACCAAGGATGATGTCCAATTTGAGGCCAAATTAATATTTTTGATGAAAATTTTATTTTCATTGTGGTGAACCCGTATGCTTGATTTGGTCAGATCTTGAGCTACGAATCTCCGATTGATGCATTCTTTGGTGTGCTGGAAAGCTTGGGGAATTAGCTACAAATCATATCTCAGGCCTCTTGACCAAATTCGGCTTCTATCATGGTGAAAAAGGGCTGCAAGCTTAATACGAATTCTTGGACCTTAAATGAGTTATATGTTAATTGGGCTACACTAAGCTTGATGAATGAGCAAGGCCCATTATGAATGGTGGCTGGCACGTTTTTGAACTCACAAAGGAGAGCAACCTTTGGCTTGCATGCCTAGGTAACTCCTTTAGAAGTTATGGAACCACTTTTATTATTTTCTTAAGTAGGATAGTTTTGTTCTTTTAATAACCACTTAGTGGAGAGTTATGTCTAGGAGTTTATGTCATCTTATGATGTGACCTTTGGTTTTTATTTCCTATGCTATATGTACACACCTATTACATGATGAATGATAACTTTGAGTTCATTTTGGATTGATTCCAATTGTGAGAGTGTTTTCTCTCTTGGGTTCTTCATTGAGCCAACCCTTGTTCTTATCAAGAATCCAAGATTCTTGTGGCGAACCTCACATTGGCTTATCAAATCCCCTTGGATTTGTGGCGCCTACCTCCCATTTCTCATCTTATCCAATTTTGTATTTCATCTTCTTCTATAATTTTGCTTGGTCACTCAAGGATAGATCCGAAAATATATATGTTCCTTGTTAGGATCATATCATTTGGTATCTAGAGCCATCCTTCCTAGAGTGACTTATGATTTTTCTTTTTTTCAACTTTTTCTTTTTTTTTTTCGGAAGTTTGAATTTTTCTTGGTGGGTTCTTCATGGAGCCACTAATGAAGAAAAATGATGCCAAGAAAATGGAGGATCTTTTCTATTCTAGATGCTATGTGAAGGACAAGATATGTAGCTTGGTCATTGATAGAAAGGGTTACATCAACCTAGCTAGTACCACCATGGTGAAAAAGTTGGGACTTCCTCTTCTAGAGCATCCACAACCGTATGTCATTTGGAGCATCCCGGAGTTAAGTGATTTCGGTGATGTGATGGTGAACAGACAAGTACAAGTGCCATTCCGGATTGGGAGATATGAAGATGACGTTTTATGTGATGTGGTGCCCATGGAAACGAAGCACTTGTTACTTGGGCGTCCATGGAGGATTGAACGACAAGGGAAATATGATGTCTACAACAATAGGTACTCATTTGTATTTAATAATCGTAAAATTACTCTTGGATCATTGTCACCAAAACAAGTGTATGAAGATCAAATGTACTTGAAAGGAGAGAGTGAGAAAAAAAGAATGATTGAGAAAACAATAAAAGAAGAGTGTTCGGTGAATGAGGAAAGCAAAGAAGGAGAAGTAATAAAAAAGGAAAGCCATGAGAAAAAGGTAGAAGAAAAGGGAATGGAGGAAAACAAACAGAATGAAAACGATGTTGAGAAAAAGGCGGAGACTGCATTTTTTGAAGGGGAAAATAAAAAGAAAAAAATTGAGGCAAAGGTTGAAAGAAGAATTGAGAGTCTTCCTATAAAAGAAAATAAGGTGAAGGGAGGAATGTTGGCAAGGCAGTCTATATATATCTTTCTATGTAAAGATGCTTGTTTGACTACTAATGCAAACTCTTTGCCTAGAGGCGATGACTCTATTTTGAAGGAAGTTGAAGAAACAATTCCAAGAGAGGTGCCGCATGGATTCAAAATGGTTGTGTTTGAACCCGGAGGATAAAGAAGACTCCCTAAGGCAATAAATTCGAGGTCGAATTCTTTTCAAGAGGGAGGGAATGATGCAAACCAAGGATGATGTCCAATTTGAGGCCAAATTAATATTTTTGATGAAAATTTTATTTTCATTGTGGTGAACCCGTATGCTTGATTTGGTCAGATCTTGAGCTACGAATCTCCGATTGATGCATTCTTTGGTGTGCTGGAAAGCTTGGGGAATTAGCTACAAATCATATCTCAGGCCTCTTGACCAAATTCGGCTTCTATCATGGTGAAAAAGGGCTGCAAGCTTAATACGAATTCTTGGACCTTAAATGAGTTATATGTTAATTGGGCTACACTAAGCTTGATGAATGAGCAAGGCCCATTATGAATGGTGGCTGGCACGTTTTGGAACTCACAAAGGAGAGCAACCTTTGGCTTGCATGCCTAGGTAACTCCTTTAGAAGTTATGGAACCACTTTTATTATTTTCTTAAGTAGGATAGTTTTGTTCTTTTAATAACCACTTAGTGGAGAGTTATGTCTAGGAGTTTATGTCATCTTATGATGTGACCTTTGGTTTTTATTTCCCTATGCTATATGTACACACCTATTACATGATGAATGATAACTTTGAGTTCATTTTGGATTGATTCCAATTGTGAGAGTGTTTTCTCTCTTGGGTTCTTCATTGAGCCAACCCTTGTTCTTATCAAGAATCCAAGATTCTTGTGGCGAACCTCACATTGGCTTATCAAATCCCCTTGGATTTGTGGCGCCTACCTCCCATTTCTCATCTTATCCAATTTTGTATTTCATCTTCTTCTATAATTTTGCTTGGTCACTCAAGGATAGATCCGAAAATATATATGTTCCTTGTTAGGATCATATCATTTGGTATCTAGAGCCATCCTTCCTAGAGTGACTTATGATTTTTCTTTTTTCAACTTTTTCTTTTTTTTTTTGGAAGTTTGAATTTTTCTTGGTGGGTTCTTCATGGAGCCACTAATGAAGAAAAAATGATGCCAAGAAAATGGAGGATCTTTTCTATTCTAGATGCTATGTGAAGGACAAGATATGTAGCTTGGTCATTGATAGAAAGGGTTACATCAACCTAGCTAGTACCACCATGGTGAAAAAGTTGGGACTTCCTCTTCTAGAGCATCCACAACCGTATGTCATTTGGAGCATCCCGGAGTTAAGTGATTTCGGTGATGTGATGGTGAAATAGACAAGTACAAGTGCCATTCGGATTGGGAGATATGAAGATGACGTTTTATGTGATGTGGTGCCCATGGAAACGAAGCACTTGTTACTTGGGCGTCCATGGAGGATTGAACGACAAGCGAAATATGATGTCTACAACAATAGGTACTCATTTGTATTTAATAATCGTAAAATTACTCTTGGATCATTGTCACCAAAACAAGTGTATGAAGATCAAATGTACTTGAAAGGAGAGAGTGAGAAAAAAAGAATGATTGAGAAAACAATAAAAGAAGAGTGTTCGGTGAATGAGGAAAGCAAAGAAGGAGAAGTAATAAAAAGGAAAGCCATGAGAAAAAGGTAGAAGAAAAGGGAATGGAGGAAAACAAACAGAATGAAAACGATGTTGAGAAAAAGGCGGAGACTGCATTTTTGAAGGGGAAAATAAAAAGAAAAAAATTGAGGCAAAGGTTGAAAGAAGAATTGAGAGTCTTCCTATAAAAGAAAATAAGGTGAAGGGAGGAATGTTGGCAAGGCAGTCTATATATATCTTTCTATGTAAAGATGCTTGTTTGACTACTAATGCAAACTCTTTTGCCTAGAGGCGATGACTCTATTTTGAAGGAAGTTGAAGAAACAATTCCAAGAGAGGTGCCGCATGGATTCAAAATGGTTGTGTTTGAACCCGGAGGATAAAGAAGACTCCCTAAGGCAATAAATTCGAGGTCGAATTCTTTTCAAGAGGGAGGGAATGATGCAAACCAAGGATGATGTCCAATTTGAGGCCAAATTAATTTTTTTGATGAAAATTTTATTTTCATTGTGGTGAACCCGTATGCTTGATTTGGTCAGATCTTGAGCTACGAATCTCCGATTGATGCATTCTTTGGTGTGCTGGAAAGCTTGGGGAATTAGCTACAAATCATATCTCAGGCCTCTTGACCAAATTCGGCTTCTATCATGGTGAAAAAGGGCTGCAAGCTTAATACGAATTCTTGGACCTTAAATGAGTTATATGTTAATTGGGCTACACTAAGCTTGATGAATGAGCAAGGCCCATTATGAATGGTGGCTGGCACGTTTTTGAACTCACATAGGAGAGCAACCTTTGGCTTGCATGCCTAGGTAACTCCTTTAGAAGTTATGGAACCACTTTTATTATTTTCTTAAGTAGGATAGTTTTGTTCTTTTAATAACCACTTAGTGGAGAGTTATGTCTAGGAGTTTATGTCATCTTATGATGTGACCTTTGGTTTTTATTTCCTATGCTATATGTACACACCTATTACATGATGAATGATAACTTTGAGTTCATTTTGGATTGATTCCAATTGTGAGAGTGTTTTCTCTCTTGGGTTCTTCATTGAGCCAACCCTTGTTCTTATCAAGAATCCAAGATTCTTGTGGCGAACCTCACATTGGCTTATCAAATCCCCTTGGATTTGTGGCGCCTACCTCCCATTTCTCATCTTATCCAATTTTGTATTTCATCTTCTTCTATAATTTTGCTTGGTCACTCAAGGATAGATCCGAAAATATATATGTTCCTTGTTAGGATCATATCATTTGGTATCTAGAGCCATCCTTCCTAGAGTGACTTATGATTTTTCTTTTTTTCAACTTTTTCTTTTCTTTTTTCGGAAGTTTGAATTTTTCTTGGTGGGTTCTTCATGGAGCCACTAATGAAGAAAAATGATGCCAAGAAAATGGAGGATCTTTTCTATTCTAGATGCTATGTGAAGGACAAGATATGTAGCTTGGTCATTGATAGAAAGGGTTACATCAACCTAGCTAGTACCACCATGGTGAAAAAGTTGGGACTTCCTCTTCTAGAGCATCCACAACCGTATGTCATTTGGAGCATCCCGGAGTTAAGTGATTTCGGTGATGTGATGGTGAACAGACAAGTACAAGTGCCATTCCGGATTGGGAGATATGAAGATGACGTTTTATGTGATGTGGTGCCCATGGAAACGAAGCACTTGTTACTTGGGGCGTCCATGGAGGATTGAACGACAAGCGAAATATGATGTCTACAACAATAGGTACTCATTTGTATTTAATAATCGTAGAAATTACTCTTGGATCATTGTCACCAAAACAAGTGTATGAAGATCAAATGTACTTGAAAGGAGAGAGTGAGAAAAAAAGAATGATTGAGAAAACAATAAAAGAAGAGTGTTCGGTGAATGAGGAAAGCAAAGAAGGAGAAGTAATAAAAAGGAAAGCCATGAGAAAAAGGTAGAAGAAAAGGGAATGGAGGAAAACAAACAGAATGAAAACGATGTTGAGAAAAAGGCGGAGACTGCATTTTTGAAGGGGAAAATAAAAAGAAAAAAATTGAGGCAAAGGTTGAAAGAAGAATTGAGAGTCTTCCTATAAAAGAAAATAAGGTGAAGGGAGGAATGTTGGCAAGGCAGTCTATATATATCTTTCTATGTAAAGATGCTTGTTTGACTACTAATGCAAACTCTTTGCCTAGAGGCGATGACTCTATTTTGAAGGAAGTTGAAGAAACAATTCCAAGAGAGGTGCCGCATGGATTCAAAATGGTTGTGTTTGAACCCGGAGGATAAAGAAGACTCCCTAAGGCAATAAATTCGAGGTCGAATTCTTTTCAAGAGGGAGGGAATGATGCAAACCAAGGATGATGTCCAATTTGAGGCCAAATTAATATTTTTGATGAAAATTTTATTTTCATTGTGGTGAACCCGTATGCTTGATTTGGTCAGATCTTGAGCTACGAATCTCCGATTGATGCATTCTTTGGTGTGCTGGAAAGCTTGGGGAATTAGCTACAAATCATATCTCAGGCCTCTTGACCAAATTCGGCTTCTATCATGGTGAAAAAGGGCTGCAAGCTTAATACGAATTCTTGGACCTTAAATGAGTTATATGTTAATTGGGCTACACTAAGCTTGATGAATGAGCAAGGCCCATTATGAATGGTGGCTGGCACGTTTTTGGAACTCACAAAGGAGAGCAACCTTTGGCTTGCATGCCTAGGTAACTCCTTTTAGAAGTTATGGAACCACTTTTATTATTTTCTTAAGTAGGATAGTTTTGTTCTTTTAATAACCACTTAGTGGAGAGTTATGTCTAGGAGTTTATGTCATCTTATGATGTGACCTTTGGTTTTTATTTCCCTATGCTATATGTACACACCTATTACATGATGAATGATAACTTTGAGTTCATTTTGGATTGATTCCAATTGTGAGAGTGTTTTCTCTCTTGGGTTCTTCATTGAGCCAACCCTTGTTCTTATCAAGAATCCAAGATTCTTGTGGCGAACCTCACATTGGCTTATCAAATCCCCTTGGATTTGTGGCGCCTACCTCCCATTTCTCATCTTATCCAATTTTGTATTTCATCTTCTTCTATAATTTTGCTTGGTCACTCAAGGATAGATCCAAAATATATATGTTCCTTGTTAGGATCATATCATTTGGTATCTAGAGCCATCCTTCCTAGAGTGACTTATGATTTTTCTTTTCTTCAACTTTTTCTTTTTTTTTTTGGAAGTTTGAATTTTTCTTGGTGGGTTCTTCATGGAGCCACTAATGAAGAAAAAATGATGCCAAGAAAATGGAGGATCTTTTGTATTCTTGATGCTATGTGAAGGAGAAGATATGTAGGTTGGTCATTGATAGAAAGGGTTACATCAACCTAGCTAGTACCACCATGGTGAAAAAGTTGGGACTTCCTCTTCTATAGCATCCACAACCGTATGTCATTTGGAGCATCCCGGAGTTAAGTGATTTCGGTGAAGTCATGGTGAACAGACAATTACAAGTGCCATTCGTGATTGGGAGATATGAAGATGACGATTTATGTGATGTGGTGCCCATGGAAACGAAGCACTTGTTACTTGGGCGTCCATGGAGGATTGAACGACAAGCGAAAATATGATGTCTACAACAATAGGTACTCATTTGTATTTAATAATCGTAAAATTACTCTTGGATCATTGTCACCAAAACAAGTGTATGAAGATCAAATGTACTTGAAAGGAGAGAGTGAGAAAAAAGAATGATTGAGAAAACAATAAAAGAAGAGTGTTCGGTGAATGAGGAAAGCAAAGAAGGAGAAGTAATAAAAAGGAAAGCCATGAGAAAAAGGTAGAAGAAAAGGGAATGGAGGAAAACAAACAGAATGAAAACGATGTTGAGAAAAAGGCGGAGACTGCATTTTTGAAGGGGAAAATAAAAAAAAAAAATTGAGGCAAAGGTTGAAAGAAGAATTGAGAGTCTTCCTATAAAAAGAAAATAAGGTGAAGGGAGGAATGTTGGCAAGGCGAGTCTATATATATCTTTCTATGTAAAGATGCTTGTTTGACTACTAATGCAAACTCTTTTGCCTAGAGGCGATGACTCTATTTTGAAGGAAGTTGAAGAAACAATTCCAAGAGAGGTGCCGCATGGATTCAAAATGGTTGTGTTTGAACCCGGGAGGATAAAGAAGACTCCTAAGGCAATAAATTCGAGGTCGAATTCTTTTTCAAGAGGGAGGAATGATGCAAACCAAGGATGATGTCCAATTTGAGGCCAAATTAATATTTTTGATGAAAATTTTATTTTCATTGTGGTGAACCTGTATGCTTGATTTGGTCAGATCTTGAGCTACGAATCTCCGATTGATGCATTCTTTGGTGTGCTGGAAAGCTTGGGGAATTAGCTACAAATCATATCTCAGGCCTCTTGACCAAATTCGGCTTCTATCATGGTGAAAAAGGGCTGCAAGCTTAATACGAATTCTTGGACCTTAAATGAGTTATATGTTAATTGGGCTACACTAAGCTTGATGAATGAGCAAGGCCCATTATGAATGGTGGCTGGCACGTTTTTGGAACTCACAAAGGAGAGCAACCTTTGGCTTGCATGCCTAGGTAACTCCTTTAGAAGTTATGGAACCACTTTTATTATTTTCTTAAGTAGGATAGTTTTGTTCTTTTTAATAACCACTTAGTGGAGAGTTATGTCTAGGGAGTTTATGTCATCTTATGATGTGACCTTTGGTTTTTATTTCCCTATGCTATATGTACACACATATTACAAGATGAATGATAACTTTGAGTTCATTTGGATTGATTCCAATTGTGAGAGTGTTTTCTCTCTTGGGTTCTTCATTGAGCCAACCCTTGTTCTTATCAAGAATCCAAGATTCTTGTGGCGAACCTCACATTGGCTTATCAAATCCCTTGGATTTGTGGCGCCTACCTCCCATTTCTCATCTTATCCAATTTTGTATTTCATCTTCTTCTATAATTTTGCTTGGTCACTCAAGGATAGATCCGAAAATATATATGTTCCTTGTTAGGATCATATCATTTGGTATCTAGAGCCATCCTTCCTAGAGTGACTTATGATTTTTCTTTTTTTCAACTTTTTCTTTTTTTTTTTAGGAAGTTTGAATTTTTCTTGGTGGGTTCTTCATGGAGCCACTAATGAAGAAAAATGATGCCAAGAAAATGGAGGATCTTTTCTATTCTAGATGCTATGTGAAGGACAAGATATGTAGCTTGGTCATTGATAGAAAGGGTTACATCAACCTAGCTAGTACCACCATGGTGAAAAAGTTGGGACTTCCTCTTCTAGAGCATCCACAACCGTATGTCATTTGGAGCATCCCGGAGTTAAGTGATTTCGGTGATGTGATGGTGAAAGAACAAGTACAAGTGCCATTCGGATTGGGAGATATGAAGATGACGTTTTATGTGATGTGGTGCCCATGGAAACGAAGCACTTGTTACTTGAGGCGTCCATGGAGGATTGAACGACAAGCGAAATATGATGTCTACAACAATAGGTACTCATTTGTATTTAATAATCGTAAAATTACTCTTGGATCATTGTCACCAAAACAAGTGTATGAAGATCAAATGTACTTGAAAGGAGAGAGTGAGAAAAAAGAATGATTGAGAAAACAATAAAAGAAGAGTGTTCGGTGAATGAGGGAAAGCAAAGAAGGAGAAGTAATAAAAAGGAAAGCCATGAGAAAAAGGTAGAAGAAAAGGGAATGGAGGAAAACAAACAGAATGAAAACGATGTTGAGAAAAAGGCGGAGACTGCATTTTTTGAAGGGGAAAATAAAAAGAAAAAAATTGAGGCAAAGGTTGAAAGAAGAATTGAGAGTCTTCCTATAAAAGAAAATAAGGTGAAGGGAGGAATGTTGGCAAGGCAGTCTATATATATCTTTCTATGTAAAGATGCTTGTTTGACTACTAATGCAAACTCTTTTGCCTAGAGGCGATGACTCTATTTTGAAGGAAGTTGAAGAAACAATTCCAAGAGAGGAGTGCCGCATGGATTCAAAATGGTTGTGTTTGAACCCGGAGGATAAAGAAGACTCCTAAGGCAATAAATTCGAGGTCGAATTCTTTTCAAGAGGGAGGAATGATGCAAACCAAGGATGATGTCCAATTTGATGACAAATTAATATTTTTTAATAAAATTTTATTTTCATTTTGGTGAACCAGTATTCTTTATTTGTTCAGATCTTGAGCTACGAATCTCCGATTGATGCATTCTTTGGTGTCTTGGAAAGCTTGGGGAATTAGCTACAAATCATATCTCAGGCCTCTTGACCAAATTCGGCTTCTATCATGGTGAAAAAAGGGCTGCAAGCTTAATACGAATTCTTGGACCTTAAATGAGTTATATGTTAATTGGGCTACACTAAGCTTGATGAATGAGCAAGGCCCATTATGAATGGTGGCTGGCACGTTTTGGAACTCACAAAGGAGAGCAACCTTTGGCTTGCATGCCTAGGTAACTCCTTTTAGAGTTATGGAACCACTTTTATTATTTTCTTAAGTAGGATAGTTTTGTTCTTTTAATAACCACTTAGTGGAGAGTTATGTCTAGGAGTTTATGTCATCTTATGATGTGACCTTTGGTTTTTATTTCCCTATGCTATATGTACACACCTATTACATGATGAATGATAACTTTGAGTTCATTTTGGATTGATTCCAATTGTGAGTGTTTTCTCTCTTGGGTTCTTCATTGAGCCAACCCTTGTTCTTATCAAGAATCCAAGATTCTTGTGGCGAACCCTCACATTGGCTTATCAAATCCCCTTAGTTTGTGGCGCCTACCTCCCATTTCTCATCTTATCCAATTTTGTATTTCATCTCTTCTATAATTTTGCTTGGTCACTCAAGGATAGATCCGAAAATATATTGTTCCTTGTTAGGATCATATCATTTGGTATCTAGAGCCATCCTTCCTAGAGTGACTTATGATTTTTTTTCTTCAACTTTTCTTTTTTTTTTTTTGGAAGTTTGAATTTTTCTTGGTGGGTTCTTCATGGAGCCACTAATGAAGAAAAAATGATGCCAAGAAAAATGGAGGATCTTTTCTATTCTAGATGCTATGTGAAGGACAAGATATGTAGCTTGGTCATTGATAGAAAGGTTACATCAACCCTAGCTAGTACCACCATGGTGAAAAAGTTGGGACTTCCTCTTCTAGAGCATCCACAACCGTATGTCATTTGGAGCATCCCGGGTTAAGTGATTTCGGTGATGTGATGAGTGGCAGAACAAGTACAAGTGCCATTCCGGATTGGGAGATATGAAGATGACGTTTTATGTGATGTGGTGCCCATGGAAACGAAGCACTTGTTACTTAGGCGTCCATGGAGGATTGAACGACAAGCGAAATATGATGTCTGCAACAATAGGTACTCATTTGTATTTAATAATCGTAAAATTACTCTTGGATCATTGTCACCAAAACAAGTGTATGAAGATCAAATGTACTTGAAAGGAGAGAGTGAGAAAAAAAGAATGATTGAGAAAACAATAAAGAAGAGTGTTCGGTGAATGAGGAAAGCAAAAGAAGGAGAAGTAATAAAAAGGAAAGCCATGAGAAAAAGGTAGAAGAAAGGGAATGGAGGAAAACAAACGAGAATGAAAACGATGTTGAGAAAAAGGCGGAGACTGCATTTTTTTGAAGGAAAAATAAAAGAAAAAATTGAGGCAAAGGTTGAAAGAAGAATTGAGAGTCTTCTATAAAAGAAAATAAGGTGAAGGGAGGAATGTTGGCAAGGCAGTCTATATATATCTTTCTAAGTGTAAAGATGCTTGTTTGACTACTAATGCAAACTCTTTTGCCTAGAGGCGATGACTCTATTTTGAAGGAAGAGAGAAAACAATTCCAAGAGAGGTGCATGGATTCAAAATGGTTGTGTTTGAACCCGGAGGATAAAGAAGACTCCCCTAAGGCAATAAATTCGAGGTCGAATTCTTTTCAAGAGGGAGGGAATGATGCAAACCAAGGATGATGTCCAATTTGAGGCCAAATTAATATTTTTGATGAAAATTATATATTCATTGTGGTGAACACTGATGCTTGATTTGGTCAGATCTTGAGCTACGAATCTCCGATTGATGCATTCTTTGGTGTGCTGGAAAGCTTGGGGAATTAGCTACAAATCATATCTCAGGCCTCTTGACCAAATTCGGCTTCTATCATGGTGAAAAAGGGCTGCAAGCTTAATACGAATTCTTGGACCTTAAATGAGTTATATGTTAATTGGGCTACACTAAGCTTGATGAATGAGCAAGGCCCATTATGAATGGTGGCTGGCACGTTTTTGGAACTCACAAAGGAGAGCAACCTTTGGCTTGCATGCCTAGGTAACTCCTTTAGAAGTTATGGAACCACTTTTATTATTTTCTTAAGTAGGATAGTTTTGTTCTTTTAATAACCACTTAGTGGAGAGTTATGTCTAGGAGTTTATGTCATCTTATGATGTGACCTTTGGTTTTATTTCCCTATGCTATATGTACACACCTATTACATGATGAATGATAACTTTGAGTTCATTTTGGATTGATTCCAATTGTGAGAGTGTTTTCTCTCTTGGGTTCTTCATTGAGCCAACCTTGTTCTTATCAAGAATCCAAGATTCTTGTGGCGGAACCTCACATTGGCTTATCAAATCCTTGGATTTGTGGCGCCTACCTCCCATTTCTCATCTTATCCAATTTTTGTATTTCATCTTCTTCATAATTTTGCTTGGTACTCAGGGATAGATCCGAAAATATATATGTTCCTTGTTAGGATCATATCATTTGGTATCTAGAGCCATCCTTCCTAGAGTGACTTATGATTTTCTTTTCTTCAATTTTTTCTTTTCTTTTTTTGGAAGTTTGAATTTTTTCTTGGTGGGTTCTTCATGGAGCCACTAATGAAAAAAATGATGCCAAAGAAAAATGGAGGATCTTTTCTATTCTAGATGCTATGTGAAGGACAAGATATGAGCTTGGTCATTGATAGAAAGGGTTACATCAACCTAGCTAATTCCACCATAGTGAAAAAGTTGGGACTTCCTCTTCTAGAGCATCCTGACCAGTATGTCATTTGGAGCATCCGGAGTTAAGTGATTTCGGTGATGTGATGGTGAGCAGAACAAGTAAGTGCCATTCCGGATTGGGAGATATGAAGATGACGTTTTTATGTGATGTGGTGCCCATGGAAGCAGCGCACTTGTTACTTGGGGTCCATGGAGGATTGAACGACACGAAATATGATGTCTACAACAATAGGTACTCATTTGTATTTAATAATCGTAAAATTACTCTTGGATCATTGTCACCAAAACAGTGTATGAAGATCAAATGTACTTGAAAGAGAGAGTGAGAAAAAAGAATGATTGAAGAAAACAATAAAAACAAGAGTGTTCGGTGAATGAGGAAGCAAGAAGGAAAGTAATAAAAAAGGAAAGCCATTAGAAAAGGTGGAAGAAAGGGAATGGAGGAAAACAAACAGAATGAAAACGATGTTGAAAAAAAGTAGGAGAGACTTTGCATTTTTGAAGGGGAAATAAAAAGAAAAAAATTGAGGCAAAGGTTGAAAGAAGAATTGAGAGTCTTCCTATAAAAGAAAATAAGGTGAAGGAGGAATGTTGGCAAGGCAGTCTATATATATCTTTCTATGTAAAGATGCTTGTTTAACTACTAATGCAAACTCTTTGCCTAGGCGATGACTCTATTTTGAGGGAAGTTGAAGAAACAATTCCAAGAGAGGTGGCAGAGATTCAAAATGGTTGTGTTTGAACCGGAGGATAAAGAAGACTCCCTAAGGCAATAAATTCGAGGTCAATTCTTTTCAAGAGGGGGGAGGAATGATGCAAACCAAGGATGATGTCCAATTGAGGCCAAATTAATATTTTTGATGAAAATTTTATTTTCATTGTGGTGAACTTGTATGCTTGATTTGGTCAGATCTTGAGCTGACGAATCTCGATTGATGCATTCTTTGGTGTCTTTGGAAAGCTTGGGGATAGCTACGAATCATATCTCAGGCCTCTTGACCCAAATTCGGCTTCTATCATGGTGAAAAAAGGGCTGCAGCTTAATACGAATTCTTGGACCTAAATAAGTTATATATTAGTGGGCTACACTAAACTTGATGAATGAGCATGGCCCATTATGAATGGTGGCTGGCGTTTTTGGAACTCACAAAAGGAGAGCAACCTTTGGCTTGCATGCCTAGGTAACTCCTTTAGAAGTTATGGAACCACTTTTTATTATTTTCTTAATAGGATAGTTTTGTTCTTTTAATAACCACTTAGTGGAGAGTTATGTCTAGGAGTTTATGTCATCTTATGATGTGACCTTTGGTTTTTATTTCCTATGCTATATGTACACACCTATTACATGATGAATGATAACTTTGAGTTCATTTGGATTGATTCCAATTGGAGAGTGTTTTCTCTCTTGGGTTCTTCATTGAGCCAGCCCTTGTTCTTATCAAGAATCCAAGATTCTTGTGGCGAACCTCACATTGGCTTATCAAATCCCCCTTGGTTTCTGGCGCCTACCTCCCCATTTCTCATCTTATCCAATTTTGTATTTCATCTTCTTCTATAATTTTGCTTAGTCCTCAGGATAGATCCGAAAATATATATGTTCCTGGTTAGGATCATATCATTTAGTATCTAGAGCCATCCTTCCTAGAGTGACTTATGATTTTCTTTTCTCTCAACTTTTTCTTTTCTTTTTTTTTGAGTTTGAATTTTTCTTGGTGGGTTCTTCATGGAGCCACTAATGAAGAAAAAATGATGCCAAGAAAATGGAGGATCTTTTCTATTCTAGATGCTATGTGAAGGACAAGATATGTAGCTTGGTCAGTGATAGAAAGGTTAAGCAACCTAGCTAATACCACAATGGTGAAAAAGTTGGGACTTCTCTTCTAGAGCATCTCGCAACCGTATGTCATTTGGAGCATCCAGAGTTAAGTGATTTCGGTGATGGGATGGTGAACAGACAAGCTGAAATTGCCATTCGGATTAAGATATGAAGATGACGTTTTATGTGATGTGGTGCCCATGAAAGCATAGCACTTATTGCCAAAGGCCCATGGAGGGATTGAACGACAAGCGAAATAAGATGTCTACAACAATAAGTACTCATTTGTATTTAATAATCGTAAAATTACTCTTGGATCATTGTCACCAAAACAAGTGTATGAAGATCAAATGTACTTGAAAGGAGAGTGAGAAAAAGAATAATTGAGAAAACAATAAAAAAAGAAAGTGTTCAGTGAATGAGGAAAGCAAAGAAGGAATAATAAAAAGGAAAGCCATGAGAAAAAGGTAGAAGAAAAGGGAATGGAGGAAAAGCAAACAGAATGAAAACGATGTTGAGAAAAGCGGAGACTGCATTTTTGAAGGGAAAAATAAAAAGAAAAAAATTGAGGCAAAGGTGTTGAAAAAGGGTGAGAGTCTTCCTATAAAAGAAAATAAGGTGAAGGAGGAATGTTGGCAAGGCAGTCTATATATATCTTTCTATGTAAAGATGCTTGTTTGACTACTAATGCAAACTCTTTTCTAGAGGCGGGATTTACTATTTTGAAGGAGTTGAAGAAACAATTCCAAGAGAGTGCCGATGGATTCAAATGGTTTGTGTTTGAACGAGGATAAAGAAACTCCCTAACAAAAATTCGAGGTTGAATTCTTTTCAAGAGGGAGGAATGATGTAAACCAAGGATGATGTCAATTTGAGGCCAAATTAATATTTTTGATGAAAATTTTATTTTCATTGTGGTGAACCTTATCTGATTTGGTCAGATCTTGAGCTCACGAATCTCTGATTGATGCATTCTTTGGTGTGCTTTGCTTGGGGAATTAGGGGCTACCCAAATCATATCTCAGGCCTCTTGACCAAATCGGCTTCTATCATGGTGAAAAAGGGCTGCAAGCTTAATACCAATTCTTGGACCTTAAATGAGTTATATGTTAATTTAAGGCTACACTAAGCTTGATGAATGAGCAAGGCCCATTATGAATGGTAACTGGCACGTTTTGGGACTACAAGGAGAGCAACCTTTGGCTTGCATGCCCTAGGTAACTCCTTTAGAAGTTATGGAACCACTTTTATTATTTTCTTAGAAAGGATAGTTTTGTTCTTTTAATAACCACTTAGTGGAGAGTTATGTCTAGGAGTTTATGTCATCTTATGATGTGACCTTTGTGGTTTTTATTTCCCTATGCTATATGTACACACCTATTACATGATGAATAGTAGCTTTGAGTTCATTTGGATTGGTTCCAATTGTGAAAGTGTTTTCTCTTGGGTTCTTAATTGGCCAACTTACTTGTTTCTTATCAAGATTCAAGATTCTTGTGGCGAACCTCATATTGGCTTATCAAATCCCCCTTGGATTTGTGGTGCCTACACTCCCATTTTCTCCATCTTATCCAATTTTGTTTTCATCTTCTTATGTATTTCTTGGTCATCCAAGGATAGATCCGAAAATATATATGTTCCTTGTTAGGATCACTTCTCATTTTGGTATCTAGAGCCATCCCTTCCTAGAGTGACTTATGATTTCTTTTCTCAACTTTTTCTTTTTTTTCGGAAGTTTGAATTTTCTTGTTGGGTTCTTCATGGAACCTTAATGAAGAAAAAAATGATGCCAAGAAAAAAATGGAGGATCTTTTATATTCTAGATCTTATGTGAAGGACAAGATATGTAGCTTAGTCGTTGATAGAAAGGGTTACATCAACCTAGCTAGTACCACCATGGTGAAAAAAAGTTGGGACTTCTATTTTCTAGAGCAGTCCACAGCCGTGTGTGATTTGGAGCATCCGGAGTTAAGTGATTTCGGTGATGTGATGGTGAACAGAACAGATTACAAGTGCCATTCCGGATTGGAAGATATGAGAAGGTAGCGTTTTATGTGATGTGGTGCCCCATGAAGCGGCACTTGCTACATCGCAGCGTCCATGGAGGATTGGCAACGAGCGAAATATGATGTCTACAACAATAGGTACTCATTTGTATTTAATAATCGTAAAATTACTCTTGGATCATTGTCACCAAAACAAGTGTATGAAGATCAAATGTATCTTGAAAGGAGAGAGTGAGAAAAAAAAATAAATTGAAAACAATAAAAGAAGAGTATTCAGTGAATGAGAAAGCAAAGAAGGAGAAGTAATAAAAGAAGCCATAGAGAAAAGTGAAGAAAGGGAATGGAAAACAAACAGGCAACTTGATGTTGAGAAAAGTAGGAGACTGCATTTTGAAGGGGAAAATAAAAAGAAAAAAATTGAGGCAAAGGTTGAAAGAAGAGGTGAGTATTTTCCTATAAAAGAAAATAAGGTGAAGGGAGGGAATGTTGGCAAGACGATACATATATATCTTTCTATGTAAAGATGCTTGTTTGACTACTAATGCAATTTCTTTGCCTAGGCGATGACTCTATTTTGAAGTTGAAGAAACAATTCGAGAAGGTGCCGCATGGATTCAAAATGGTTGTGTTTGAACCCGGAGGATAAAAGACTCCCTAAGGCAATAAATTCAGGTGAATTCTTTCAAGAGGAGGAATGATGCAAACCAAGGATGATGTCCAATTTGAGGCCAAATTAATATTTTGATGAAAATTTTATTTTCATTGTGGTGAACCCGTATACTTGATTTGCTTGGTCAGATCTTGAGCTACAGTCTCCGATTGATGCATTCTTTGGTGTGCTGGAAAGCTTGGGGAATTAGCTGCAAATCATATCTCAGGCCTCTTGACCACAGTCGGCTTCTATCATAGTGAAAAGGGCTGCAAGCAATACGAATTCTTGGACCTTAAATGAGTTATATGTTAATTGGGCTACACTAAAAGCCCTTGATGAATGAGCAAGGCCATTATGAATGGTGGCTTACACGTTTTTGAACTCACAAAGGAGAGCATGCTTAGCTTGCATGCCTAGGTAACTCCTTTAGGAAGTTATGGGACCACTTACAGTATTTTCTAAGTAGGATAGTTTTATTTTTTTAATAACCACTTAGTGGAGAGTTATATACTAGGGAGTTTATGCTCATCTTATGATGGGACCTTTGGTTTTATTTCCCTATGCTATATGTACACACCTATTACATGATGAATGATAACTTTAAAGAGTTCATTTTGATTGATTCAATAGGGAGAGTGTTTTACCTCTTGGCCTTCTCCCATTGAGCCAACCGTGTTCCCGCAAGAATCCAGGATTCTTGTGGCGAACCTCACATTGGCTTATCAAATCCCCTTGGATTTTAGGGCATACCCCCCATTTCTCATCTTATCCAATTTTGTATTTCATCTTCTTCTATAATTTTGCTTGGTCACCAAGGATAGATCGAAATATATATGTTCTTTGTTAGGATCATATCATTTGGTATCTAGAGCCATCCTTCTAGGGTGACTTAATTTTCTCTTTTCAACTTTTCTTTTTTTTTGGAGGTTTTGAATTTTTGTGGGGTTGTTCAGGAGCCAATGAAAAAAAAAGTGATTAAGAAAAAATGGGAGGACTTTCTATTCTAGATGCTATGTGAAGGATAAGATATGTAGCTTGGTGGATTTGATGAAAGGGTTAACTGTAACCTAAGCTACTCCATTAAAGAAGTGTGACTCTCTTCTGGTAGCATCCTGACGTGTGCTTCATTTGGAGCATCCTGAGTTAAGTGATTTCGGTGATGTGATGGGTGAAATAAAAGGGTACAAGTGCCACTCCGGATCGGAGATAAGGGAAGATGACGTTTTCCTTGATGTGGGCCCATGGCGAAACTGGTTCTCTTGTTACTTAAGCGTCCATGGAGGATTGAGCGACAAGCGAGCTGATGTCTCTGAAACAATAGGTACTCATTTGTATTTCTAATAATCGTGAAAATTCCTCTTGGATCATTGTCACCAAAACAAGTGTATGAAGATCAAATGTACTTGAAAGGAGAGAGTGAGGAAAAAAGAATGATTGAGAAAACAATAAAAGAAGAGTGTTCGGGGAATGAGAAAAAGAAAGAAGGAGAAGTAATAAAAAAGGAAAACCTATGAGAAAAAAGGTAGAAGAAAGGGAATGGAGGAAAATAAGCAAGAATACGATGTCGAGAAAAAGGGAGACTGCATTTTTGAAGGGGAAAATAAAAAAAAAAAAATTGAGGCAAAGGTTGAAAGAAGAATTGAGAGGTCTCTTCCTATAAAGAAAATAAGGTGAAGGGAGGAATGTTAGAAAGGCAGTCTATATATTCTTTCTATGTAAAGATGCTTGTTTGACTACTATGCAAACTCTCTTTGCCTAGAGGCGATGACTCTATTTTGAAGGATGAAAAACTTCCAAGAGAGGGTGCCGCATGGATTCAAAATTGTTGTGTTTGAACCCAGGATAAAGAAGATCCACTAAGGCAATAGAATTGAGGCCGAGGTCTTCCAAGAGGGGAGGAATGATGCAAACAAGGATGATATGGTGAGGCCAAATTAATATTTTTTGATGAAATTTTATTTTCATTGTGGTGAACCCATATGTGAATTTGGTCAGATCTTGAGCTACAGATCTCCGGTGTGCATTCTTTGGTGTGCTGGAAAGCTTGGGAGTGAGCTACAAAATCATATCTCAGGCCCTCTTGAAGCCAAATTCAGCTTCTATCATGGTGAGAAAAAAGGGCTGCAAGCTTGTACGAATTCTGGACATTAATGAGTTATATATTAATTGGGCTACTAAGCTTGATGAATGAAGCAGGAGAACATTATGAATGGTGGCTGGCACGTTTTGGAACTCACAAGGAGAGCAACCTTTGGCTTGCATGCCTAGGTAACTCCTTTAGAAGTTATGGAACCACTTTTATTATTTTCTTAAATGAGATGGTTTGTTCTTTTAATAACCACTTGATGGAGAGTTATGTCTAGGAGTTTATGTCATCTTATGATGTGACCTTTGGTTTTTATTTCCCTATGCTATATGTACACACATATTACATGATGAATGATAACTTTGGGGTTCATTTGGATTGATTCCAATTGTGAGAATGTTTTCTCTTTGGGTTCTTCATTGAGCACCATGAATTCTTATCAAGAATCCAAGATTCTTGTGGCTTAACCTCATGATACGATCAACTCTTGATTTGTACCTACCTCCCATTTCATCTTATCCAATTTTTATTTCATCTTCTTCTATAATTTTGTTTGGTCACCTGCTGATAGATCCGCGCCCATATGCATGCCCCCTTAAGACCCATCATCGGCATCTGCAGTGGTTTCATCCTTCCGTGAGTGACTTATGACTTTTCTTTTTTCAACTTTTTTCTTTTTTCGAAGTTTGAATTTTTTCTTTGGTGGGTTCTTCATGATCGTCACTCCATTTAGTGTGGAAGAAAAATGATGCCAAGAAAATGGAGGATCTTTTCTATTCTAGATGCCGCTCTAGCCAGCATTTTCAAAGATATGTAGCTTGGTCATTGGATAGAAAGCGCTTGTTACATCAACTAGCTAGTACCACCATGGTGAAAAATTTGACTTCCTCTTCTAGAGCATCCACAACCGTATGTCATTTGGAGCATCCCGAGCACGGCGCAGGATTTCCTGGCGACGTGATGGTGAACGCACAAGCACACAAGTGCCATATCTCGATTGGGAGATATGAACATTTGATCTTGCTTTTATTGTTTCATGGAAACGGCTAATTTGTTACTTGGGCTGTCCATGGATTGAAATCCACGTTTAAATATGATACCACAAACAATAGGTGTACACCAATATTTAATAATCAGAAATTACTCTTGGGACTTCATTGCCAACAAACAAGTGTATGAAGATCAAATGTACTTGAAAAAGGAGAGAGTGAGAAAAAGAATGATTGAGAAAAAACAATAAAGAAGATGTTCCTGGTGAATGAGGAAAGCAAAGGAGAAGTAATAAAAAGCAGGTGCCATGAGAAAAAAGGTAAAGGCCAGTATGCAAAATGGATGAAACAATTAATGAAACGATGTTGAGAAAAGGTGGAGACTCCAAAGATTTTTAGAAGGGGAAAAATAAAAAGAAAAATTGAGGCAAAGGTTGAAAGAAGAATTGAGAGTCTTCCATAAAGAAAAACATGCGGAAGGAGCAACTTAAGCAAGGCAGTTCATATATATCTTCTGCGTAAAGATGCTTGTTTGACTACTAATGCAGTCCCTGCC
Organism: Sophora flavescens; assembly: GCA_030762895.1. Classification (NCBI taxonomy): domain Eukaryota; kingdom Viridiplantae; phylum Streptophyta; class Magnoliopsida; order Fabales; family Fabaceae; genus Sophora; species Sophora flavescens. The sequence goes on along the minus strand of JAUPTC010000150.1, from coordinate 358 downwards.
TAGAGGCTTGATGACTTATTTGGAAGCCAGTTAAAGAAAACACCTAAGAGATAGTGTTTGTGATGGATTCAAAATGGTTGTGTTTGAACCCTGAGGATGCCGACTCCTCAAGCGCAATTCGAGGTCGACTTTTTCAAGAGGGAGGGGAATGATGCAAACCAAGGATGATGTCCAATTTGAGGCCAAATTGCACATTTTTGATGCAGCAACTCTATTTTCATTGCAGGGAACCCGCATGCTTGATTTGGTCAGATCTGAGCTACGAATCTCCGATTGATGCATTCTTTCTCGTGCCGAAAAAGCTGGGAATTAGCTACAAATCATATCCCAGGCCTCTTTGAGATTCGGCTTCTATCAT
>JAUPTC010000149.1:0-87333 GCA_030762895.1 Sophora flavescens | reverse complement strand
GAAATTCGAAATAAATTAAATTAAATTAAATTTTGGAAATCAAAGAATGATTTCTATGCTCATCAATCAAAATAAAATTAGATTGGTATGATACTAAAAATCAATCAAAATCCTTTTGTTTTTATATGAATGATTATGGAGTAAACAGATGTTGATATCAATTTGAATTATATGAATCAATTTGAATAAATACACGTTGATATACAAATATGAATTAATGTATTATGAGTAATTAAAAAATTGGAATTCAAAATTAAAATAAAATAAAATAAAAGAATGAGTTAGAATAGTAAATGAGAACGTATTGCACCAAAATAATTTAAACAAATAAAATTTGAAATTTAAAAAATAGGGGACTTAAAATTATGTTTTCCAATATTATTATTTGAATTATTTGAGTAATTAAAAAAATTTCTTTTATTCAAAATAAAATATAATTAAAATCAAATAAAATTTGAATTATATGAATGAATATGAATAAACACATGTTGATATACTAATATGAATTGATTGAGCTAAGTAATACATAAATATGATTTAATGTATAATGAGTAATTAAAAAATTGGATTTCGAAATTTAAAAAATTAAACAAAAAGATTGGATTAGAATATTATGAGAAGCTATCTCATGAGAGAGTGACACTTGTCAAAATTTCAGCCTAATTGTTCCTAATGAACATTCTTTTATATATAGTATAGATATAGATGTGTAAAAAGATATGAAAAAAGTGTGACAAAATTATTTCTCAAATATAAACAAATATATTATAATATGTAAAGTATTATTTAACTAATTTACTTTGAATATTTAAATTAAATAACTCCTTTTAAAAATTTAAAATTAACATTTAAAAAACCAAAAATATATTTTCATTTAATTTTTATACGCTCTTATAATTTAAGAGTGAGTTTGTGAAAGATTAAATTTTCTTATAATTAAAAGTTGTTTCATAAATAATCTATCATGTTTAGGTATCTAAGTTAACATTTAAAAAATCTTTTATCTTTTATTTTTAACAAAAAACTTTTTTGTTTGGGTCTGTTTACTGAAAATCGATTTCAAGATAATCTACTTTGTTTGGGTGGTGAAAAAATAAATCAATTTTATATAATAAATTACGAAAAAGGGCATGAAGTTATTTGTTTATAATATTTGATGGAAAAGGTGAATAATATGTGATTTTTTTTATAACCAGATTTATTCACTTGTAACATTTTTTTTGTTTAACTTTTTTTTATATTTGAATATTATAATATTTGAAATATATAATCAGTTTAACATTTTTTATTTGTTAATTTATAATAAATCGTTGGTGGGGGTGGGGGTGGGGGTGTTTTAATGTGTTATACAGTGAAGCATCTTCTTGTGCTTGGTGTTGAACAACAAAAAAGCCTTGGAAACGGTCGTCATCTCGTTCATGTTGATTTACCAGGGAAAGAGGGTATAATGGGAAAGCCTGTAAATCTTTAAAGTATGGTCAATAGATTTTCATCAAAACAGTCATATAATGGAGATGGTTGTAAACAGCTTAAAATTATATAAAAAAACTTTTTAACAAATTCAGCTGTAAATCCAAACAAAAAAGATTATTCACAAAATAGTTTTTAAGTGTAAAAACAGCTGAATGAGAAAGATTTAATCTTTTCCAAACAAACTCTAAGACCTTTGGTGGGTGAGGAGCGAGTTGTTTCTATCGCATGCATAATTGATGCAGCATCGAGACTAGTGACAATGTAAGGGTGCTTCTCGTATTAGCGTGAAACAATTTTTTCTTTTCCAAGTTTTCTTAATCATGAATTTTTTAATCTAAAAAATAATATTTTCACATGTTTTTCATAGTCATGAAAAAATGTTACAAATTTTTTTCATTTTTTATAAATAAAAAAGAATTGATGACAAGATATAAAAAAATAAACAAGTTCTAATGTTAAAAAAACATCAAATATTATTAATATGAATAAATATTTCATTCCATTTTTCGTAATTTATTATATAAAAATGAATTTTTTTATACTACCCAAACAAAACAGATTATCTTTAAATTGATTTTCAGCAAACATACCCAAACAAAAACAGATGTTGATTATAATCGATTTTTACAATAATCAATTATACATATAAATTATAATTGATTATTAGCATAATCTATTTTTTTAGCTTTCCCAAACACATTCTAAATGTGTAAAAAAACCAAACAAATATCAATTCCAATATAAAATTAATTAATTTTATTATTTGCATGTAGTTTAAATCAAATCCCGTTATTATTCATTTCACTTAAACTATTTTTTATGAACCATCGTAACTAGGCCTTTTGGCTCCCCAATGACATCCTGTATATTCTCACAAGTTTCGGTCCTTTGTACCGATCATGAGACTAATCATCGATCGATTGTTTAGAATAGGGAATTATCCATTGGTTTCAACAAGCATCCAACTAGAGTGTCTCTACCAGATAGGATGAGATAAAAAAACAAGTTTACCATATTCATGTTCTATCCAGGGGCGGGCGAGTGTTACTCGGGGTGTGCACATGCACCCCCTCATTTTTTACAAAAAATTACAACTACTTTAAATGTTTTTATTTTGCCCCTCATTGTTTATTCATTTGCACTTACGCCACTCTACTTTCTTCCCTTCTTTCTTCATTTGACGTTCAGACCATTTGCCTAATGACTTTATATTGAGAGAGATGTGTTCAATAACATTAATAATGAGCTTATCACAATTTGAGAATTTTCAAATAGATCCTTATACTTAAAAAGTTTGTAATTGAGTCCCCGAACAAAAAAAATTTGTAATTAGGTTCCTTATATACTTTTCTATTATGGTTTCATTAAATATATGTTAAGTGATTCAACCACTCGTCCTTGTGGGTGATTAAACCTTTTGAAAAAAATTAAATAGGTTGCTATACTTTTTAGGAAAATTCAAATTGGTCCCTATAATTTTTTGAACACTGAAACTTTAATAGAAAAATTTATGAATGACCTATTTATAAATTTTTTAAGTGTTTATAAATCCCATTACAAACTTTTAGGGTTCATTTGGTGGTCAGGATATGATAGAGACTTATATGATAAGAGAACATGACAGGAGTATGATAGGAAATGAGCAGGATAAGCTGTTATCATATCTGACGTTTGGTGTCCATCAGATAACTAACCGGATAGCATTATAATTTTAGTATAAATTTTAAAAAATTTCATTTTTATTCTAAATGTTTTAATATTTTATTACATTTTTTTATAATTTTTTTTAATTATATAAAAAGACAGAATTATTTTTGTGATAAAATTACATATACTTTTTTAAATTTTATAAATATTGTCTAACTTCAATTATTTTTTTTATAATTTTAAATATTCATTCTGAGTTTTTAATTTACATATAGTTAAATTACTAAAATATTTTTTAAAAATATTTTTCTGTTTTTTAAAATAATATAAAATAACAAAATTAGCCTTGTGATAAAATAAAATAAAAAATACAATTAATTATTAATATATTTATTATTTTAAGTATTTTATATTACACTAACCTTTTTTTAACAATGTTATATTTTATTATACTTTTCTATCAAAAAAATACATTATATTTTATTATACTTTAAATCATCATATCCTATCTCGTTGAGTTCTAAACCATTTTCCCTCAGGATATAATTTTAACTAGATGGACATGATAGGATATGTGACATGATTGACTTATCATATCTTGCTTGCTCACCAAACAATAGTTTGAGATAGGATATGATAGCTTATCTTATCATGTCTTATCTTATCACGACCATCAAACGAACCCTTAGGGCTCGTTTGGTGGTCGAGATAGGATATAGACGGATATGATAAGAGAACATGATAGGAGTATGATAGGATATGAGCAGGATAAGCTGTTATAATATCCGACGTCTGGTATCCACCAGATAACCAACCAGACAGCATTATAATTTAAGTATGAATTTTACATTTTTCGTTTTTATTTTAAATGTTTTCATCTTTGATTAGATTTTAGTTTTTTTTTATAATTTTCATTATTTCAAATTATATAAAAAGACAAAATCATCCTTGTGATAAAATTACATATAATTTTTAAATTTTTTTAAATATTGTCTAACTAAAATTAATTTTTTATATTTTTAAATATTCATTTTTTGTTTTTACTTTACATATAGTTAAATTATTAGATTACTTTTTTATATTTTACAGTTTTTTAAAATAATATAAAATAACAAAATTAGCATTGTTATAAAATAAAAATAAATTTTAAAATGAATTATTAATATTTTTATTATTTTATATTTTATTATACATTTTTTTGGTAACCATGTTAAATTTTATTATACTTTAAATTATTATTTTATTATACTTTAATTATTTTTTGTATTATATATTTTTATATTTTATTATACTTTAAATCACTCTATGCTACTTGTTACCAGAAAAAAAAAATACCTTATCCTATCCTGTTGAGTGCTAACCCAACCCTCCCCTCAGGATAGAATTTCAACTAGATGGACAGGATAAGATAAGTGATAGGATTGCCTTATCCTATCCTGCTGGCTCACCAAACATCAGTTTCAGACAAGATATAATAGCTTATCCTATCATGTCTCTCTTATCCTGACCACCAAACGGGTCCTTAAAGTATATAGACCTATTTGAATATTTTCAAATAGTTCATGGACCTACAAATTAAAATAATTCTTTATATGAAAATAATTATGATTAATTTTTTTGGAAATAAATTCTGCCACTGGTTTAGGTCCCGGATTCCAGTGCTATCCTATCATATCCTTAACCAACTATCCATATCTAACCACCAAACAGCCAAACAAGGCACATATATCGCTCCTCGTTTTATAGATTCATTCAGCGCTCAGCTCAGGTCAGGTCAGCTCACAGAATCTCATATTATCCTCCTCTGTTGAATCAGTTGACTCATCCTTTCCTCCTCTCATACACCAGCCACGTAATTTCCCTTGTGTGCAGCGCCACTCACTAACATAACATGGCTGTCACCGTCAAAAAAATGGCTCTGATTGTTTCCATGTTTGGTATTTTATCTTTCATACTGGGAGTTATAGCTGAAAACAAAAAGGTAATTAAGTAATCATCCAAAGTGATTATTTATGTGTGTGTCCGTGACTTGTAGTTTTTGATGAAATATGTACCCTCTGATAACTAATCTGTTACATATGACGAGATATAACTTACTGAAGATTATGTGACTGAAAAACAATAGGATGAATATATAGAGCATCTGAATCGGCTTTTTTTTTTTATGGTTACAGCCTGCATCTGGAATTCCAGTAACCGGCAAGGATGGTGTGAGGTGCAAGTACCCAGCTGATCCAACAGTTGCACTGGGCTATCTTTCTGTGGCTTTTCTTATTGCATCCACTGTGGTTGGATGTCTCTCTCTTTTTTACCCTTACAAAGGAAAATCTGTTCCACAAGGACTTTTCTTTAAAAGCACTACTTTCATGATATTCTTCAATATTGCATTGTGAGTACAGTGCTAGTTCCTTGTCCTTTTTTCCTATTCTTATCGTTCATTTTTCAAGTATTTTTCCCATTCTTTCATTCTTCTTAATTAGAAATGACAAATAATTTCTGATTGCCTAATTAGGGATGTGTAATTGTAGTATGGTTTGATACTAAAATTCTGACTCTTATATTTCATCCTGAAACGCGACTTTGGATATTTCAAATATATGACTAATTTTTTTTGGTAGTCATACAAAAGCATGATTCTTCTATTTGACATGTATGTATCGATATTCTTGCTACTTTGATAAAAAAAAAATTCCGGAACTCATCCTAATTATCTCTTTGGGTCGAATGAGGCTTAGGGTCGCCATGAGACTAATCTCTAATTCGATTAATTGAGCAATATTTTACCTCTTGATTCTTAGTCTTCTAATGGGAGTGACTCCATAGGAATTCAAACTACAAAAAAATATATTTTAGAGACCGAATATAGCGACCACTTGATCAATGCTAAATATGAAAATCCGGTCGTTGGTCATCGATTACTAAAATTGGTCGCTAAAGTTATTAAATCGGTCGCTAAACTCGGTGACCACCACCAAACCATTTTGTGACCGGACATTTGCTACCACATTTGGTGGTCGCTAAATGATTTAGCGATTGAAATTCCATATTTAGCGACCGAATTTGGTGGTCTCTATATATATCTTTTTTGCAATATCGGGTTGCCCAAGTTCTCTTCCTTATTGGGGCATGTTGCTTTCATTTGATCAACACCCCGTTAGTTTCGTACTTTGATTTTTAATGGTTCACAAATTTACCATCCAAATTACTTCAATTATGTTTTAAAAATGGGTCTATAATATTGGTTAATGCAAATGTAAAACACTTTTTTTGCATCTGTTACTCCTAGTAGAATGCATCTACTTTGTTGTCACAATAATGGTAATCATCTGATGACTAGAGTATATCTATCAAGCACTGGCAGCCATGATATATGTGGCCTACCAAATTTCAGTTTATATTAATAAAGGTTTTATTTGCACAACTGATTTGGACATCTATATCCTATTTGTACACTCATACACATTCATTTATTACCTTTTTCTCTCCTCACTTTATTTTTTGAAAAACCACCTTTCTCATATAGTGTGTTGTCACCCAAAAGTTTTTCACAAAAGTTTCCATGTTAATATTTCTTCTTCCTGTTTCCTTATCTCTTATCTTCTCATTTTCACCGAATGAATTTTCTTTGTGAAATGGTGTACAAGGTTTTCAGCTGGACTAGCTGCAGCTATGCTGTTATGGCCAACAATCACAGAACAGATTTACCTTGCACGCAATGTGCACCTTGATCTCAACTATACTTGCCCTACAGCTAAAACTGGTCTCCTTGGAGGTGGTGCCTTTTTGTCCCTTGATTCAACCCTCTTTTGGTTGGTTGCCCTTATGTTAGCTGACAATGTTAGGGAGGATTTTTTTGATGAAGTGAAGGATGACAAGGGTGAGCTTGGTAAAGTACAAGTTTCCTCCAATGCTTGTGATGCAGATGTAGAAGTGAATGGAAGTGCCTGAAGTGTGTTAATTACTAAAAGTAGAAACATCATGCTGCATATAGTTAGTTAGCTAGTGTTTTCAAATTAATGATCTGTGGAATATAAATGTGTATTATAATTTACTTGGTTGTTCTCTCCTTATTATGAATTTTCATTGCGTTCAAGCAGGAACATATGGCTGTTTATGAAATGGTCTCATCAATGTCTCTATTTCTGCTTTTATTCCTTGAATGAAAACAATTTTATTTGAAGGCTTCATATGATGCCACAGGGATGGCCATGGTCCTCTCTTTAAAGCTTACTACGATTATTGTATTGAAGTTAACTTTTATATCAAAAATACCAAACAAAATTTGTTGTGTTACAAATACACTGCCATGCTTAATTACGAGGTTTGGCCTACGGAAGTTTTTTTTTTTTAATTTTATTTCTCACTAATTTTAGCATGTATTATTTGATAATTCATATTCTCGTATAAAATTTTGAATTTACAGAAGAGAAATGCCACTTAATACATGTTCGAAATCATAGTGTTCGTCCTAGAATTGGATAAGGCCCAATTCTTTGGAAGCTAAGCCAAATTGGGTCTCAATCCTTCTAAAAGCCCACCAATGATGTTATATAAGGAGACCTCTAGCTCCTCCTAAAGAAATGAGAAATTGATTTATTCTTAGTTCATTGAGAGATGACTTAGAACCAAGGTTTACAAAATCGGACCGACCATCGAACCGGTGAAGACAGCGGTTCGAGGTTCAATGGTCCAACCGAGGTTGAACCGTGGTTGAACCGGTTATAATTAAATATTATTATTTTAATTTTTAATATAATATTTGTAACAATATTAAACAAAAAAACAACATAACAACTAAAATTATTAAGCACAAATTTTTTTATTTTGAAATTAAACTAAATAAATATAAAGATATATGTTAAACTCATCTTCATAGGGAAAACCAACCCAAAATCTACAACCAGCCCACATATGTTAGAAAACAAAAGAATTGGGTTTTGGCTAGGATGACCCAAATCCTTTTATACTAAATTTTTTTTTAGGAAACCGGTTCAGGCCGGTTCACTACCGGTTATGACCGGTTTTACCGGTTTTGAACCGATTCTCCGATTTTTCCACCGGTTTAACACAGGGACGATTTTCCATGTAAACCGGACCGGCCAAGGTCACGGTTCCCGGTCCGGTTTTCAAAACCTTGCTTAGAACTACTTGAGCCTTGATTCCGAACAAGGATACGTAGGAGCAAGATTCTACATTCCGTTAAGTTGAATCCAGAATTTCCCCACCCTCACTACCATTGACGGAATTTATTATTCTGCCCTGAGTACATAGATATTGAAAGAGCCATTTTTGATTGGATGACTTGTATCTTTTCTTACACATTTTTTACGCTTGAATTCCATTTTTTCCTTTTTTTTACTATTACCAAAACAATATTAATAAGGTGTTCCAAAAATTCTTAACTATCTTGGGATTGCATTTCTTCAACTGATTTTTTATTTTAACCGACAGTTTGTAAAACTTTTATTGTGTTTTACCCTTCATAGAAATAAATTCTATGAAATTGCAAACTGGGTTTGACATATCTTATGAAGTATATTGAACATCTGAAAATTATGGTTAGTTACATTGAGTAGATTATTAATGAGTTAGGACTAGTGTTATTAAAACTAGACCGGTCCGACCGGTTGGATCGGAAACCGGCCCATAGCTGATCCGATTAGCATGTCAGACCGGTTAGACGCTTGAACTGATGCTGAGGTCATCAACTCGGCTAAGAACTGGGATGAACTGGTGCGAACTATCCTGTTGACACTGGTGGATGCGGTAACGTGGAGGTGTTGTGCCACTAGACCAGCATAATTAGTTAGTATACATGCGAAAAATAATATTAATATACTTACGTTTAGTACAAAATTTACAAATTTTATATATACCAGTTCTTACAGTTCAACTATTGACTCAACGGTTGAACCAATGACCCATTTACCAAGTGCCTTAACCGAGTGACCGATCCGATTTTGATAACACTGGTTGCGACATCTTGTTATATTCATTAACCATCCACCGAACATAATTGATCACGTATTTAAATCATATTAATCATCCAAATTGTTGTCCCATATGTTCAAATAAGACAAATGTAAATTCCACAATCCATTCTCGCTGAGGTCATGCAAGAGGGATGTCTTTCCCAAATTTAAACTTTTTGTATACCAAGAAAAAAAAAAAAAGAATCTGCCAGAAGCATAAAGGGAGTTAAAAAAGTAACAAAAGTGATCCGAACAGCAGTATTGGGCTTTTAGGTCCAGAAATGCAAAAAGCCCACCCGTTTACTCTAAAACCCTGAACCCTAGTCGATGGTAGGTAGGTGTCGGTGTGAGCTTCTTCTTCTACAAAACCCTGTAGCTGTTGCGAGCGCCAGAGTGAATTCCACTTATACTCTCACGCCCCCTCCTTCTTCTTCTTCTTCTTCTGAAAGTTGAAGCGAAAATGCCTCTGGGAAAAAGAGAAGGGGACAAAAGCGAATCTCGGTATTGTGGTGTAGAGACAGAGTTCAGCGATGACATGCCACGCGTCCTTGCTTTCAATCTCTCACCCTCTGATGGCTTCGACTTCGTCGTCGCTCCTCTGGTTCGTCTCTTTTTCACACCCTTATCATTATTCTCAACGGTGGCCAATTAGCCACTCACACTGCAACTGTTACAGTTGCTCCCTTTTTAGTGTGTGATTGGTCAGTAAGCTCACCTACAGTGAAACTGTTATATGGACCCTTTTACTTTGAAGCTTCTCACGTTTCATTGCATTGGTCTCTTCAACTACATTTCCGTTTAACATGATTTATTGTTACTGTTAGAGCCGTTTGGAAGAACTTACCAAGAGTTTATTTGGTTTTATGCAAAATTAGTTTATGATTTTTATGTAAGCTTTTTTTACCTTATTTTTGTAAACTTGTCATAGAAGTGAGAAGTGTACGAAAATAAGCTGTTTTTAGCTTATTTGAAAACAAAACTTATTAAATAAGTGCTTAATGAAGTTTTTTTACTGAAAGGTATCCTTATTCTTTTACCGTGTCTTACACTTTGAACACAAGTTGGGATTCTTAAATGTGTCCTGCCGGAGAAGTGAGAAGTAAGTGTATGAAAATAATCTTTTTTTAGTTTATTTGAAAAATAATTTTAAATAAGTGCTTAATTAAGTTTTTTACTTAAAGGTATCCTTATTCTTTTAATGTGTTTTACACTTTTAAACACAAAGTAGGGATGTGTTAGTACTTTCTCGTTGAACTTACGGTAGCTAATTAGCCAGTCATATAGCAGCTTGCTGCTGCCATTTTATATGTGATCGGTCAGTAAGCTTACCCAAAGTAACCATGTCTAACGGTTTATTTGTGAAGCTTTTTCAATGTGGTTTCACTCTAAGACCTTAGACTACATAAGTGATAACAAAGCTCCTTGATGGGGTTTGAATTAAATTTTGTTTTTAGACCTGCCAAATGGATAGCTAGTTTTCTCTCGTGCAATTTCTTGAACGTGTGCAGTCTATTTTGCAACTGGTGAAAATTTTTAGGAAGGCTGTCGTCTATGAACTGAGTGTGAATATAACCTTTTGCACATGTAGTTTCCTACTGCCTGTTTAACTACTAGGATTTTATGGTGCAATCCAGATGGATCCTGCTTATCGACCAAGCTTAGTGCAAAAGGATGGTTTGAGATCTGGTGTTCTGCCATTTTCTGGGTCGGACTTGGTCTTGAGCCCATCCCAATGGAGTCATCATGTAGTGGGTATGAATTGCCTATTTTTCTTATGATTAGTAATTTTTTAGTTTTTTTAATTTATGTTACAAATTTTGCATATTTCATTATAAAATCTACTCTTCATTTTAGCTTCATCCATTTCCGTATGCTTGGATTGCAAGCATATTGATTTATTTGTCAATTCCGTCGGGTTGAGTGTAGTTTGAAATTGCTTCCTGCATCAAAATTTAATGGTTTATTGTTTTTGTTTTGGGTCCCTTGTTGTGGGCTACATAATGGGATGTAACCCTCACCCTTCCCGGCGATGGCAGCATAATTGCGCACTTTGTAATAATGAAGCCATGACATGTGTTGAAGTTAGTTCCTTACAAGTTGAAAATATAGTTATCAATCCTGGAGCGGCCGATCCCAAAAATGCCATAGCTGATAGCGGGATGGTCGTTATACCAAAGATATTAGATATAGTAAACATAATTTTTCATATGCCTGTTAATCAGTAATATTCAAAATTTATATTTTAAAGACACAATTACTATTAGTGTGAAGCATAATTAAGTTAGAAATAACAAAAACCATAAGAATGCAGGCATGAGTTTAGTTAGAGAAGGGCCTATTTTTCTGTTTGTTCTTTTCGATTCTTTAAATGCTTTTGTACTAAATTTTCTACTATTTAGTGATTGTCTTGTTGGTTTCGCAACTATATGAAACTTCTCATGTAATTTATTGAATTTTTTTCAGGAAAAATTAGCTCATGGATAGATCTGGATTCAGAAGATGAAACCGTTAGGATGGATTCTGAAACCACTCTTAAACAAGAAATATCTTGGGCCTCTCATCTCTCTTTACAGGTGTGCTTTGGTATATCCAAGTTGCAGGAAATTTCAAATTTGTATTTGTGCTGCCTTATCCTGATTCCTTAGTTCAATTAGTGGCTTAACTCATTAATTGGATCAGTTTGAAACTTTTACTTTTTCTTGAATTGCAAAAATGGTTGGTCATTATTTTTCTTGGCAGAAACCATTTTTATTTTCTCAATTTTATGGTTTTAATCGAGTTTCTATGATTGGATTATTTCTCCTTCCCACAATTAGATAGCATTCCTCTGATATTAGTTTATTAAGGAATTTTTAAGGCTATGTTTGGATTGATGGAAGATGATGGAATGGAATGGAACGGAACATAATGGAACAGAACGGAATGGAAGGGAATGGAATAAAAACCCCACTCCATTGTTTGGATATATTATTTGGAAAGTGAATGGAATGTGTTATAATTTTTTATTACTATATTACCCTTATTTTAAAAGTACAAACATTCAAACTTCGTCACCACATCTTGCCTCACACCGCTTTATCGTTTCCTCCATAGCTGGGAACTAGTTACTTAGAAGGGAATAACACTCAGATCTGTTAAACAATACAAAGTTGGAGGAAATTGATAGCATATTTATTTTCCCATTCTCTTTTTCTATTATAATATTTTGCCTTTATTATATAAACCCAGTAGGTTTCGAATTTTTTTTTTGTGGTCTTGCTATATAGATGAATATACTTACCTTGTCCAGCGGTCCAACCATTTAATTTTGTTTATGAGAAAAAAATCTCGTTTTTGGAATTGTAATTGCAGCAAAATATCCACGACTGCGTGTCCTTCTTCATAGTTTCTACTACTGAAATCTAAAGCTTTGGCAATAACAAGACAGTAGGATTTTGTGAGTAGCGTTGGCAGAGAGCATGTTGAGGAAGATGGGTTCAGGTAACAAGGAAGAATAATATGGTTGTGCAGGACATAATAGTAATCTTATAAACGTCTGGTCTTTTTGTTCCATCCCATTCCCCCCAATTTGGGAGGGAAGAAAATTGAGGGTAAGTGATGGAATAGGATGGAATGAGTTCCATTGAGTTCCATTCCTTTCCATCCTCTTTTATCAAATCCAAACAATGGAACATCATGCTATTCCATTCCATTCCCCTCCATTCCATCATCTTCCATCAATCCAAACATAGCCTAAAGGTATATCAAGCTCTGGGGGGAACCCAAGTGTTATAAAAAAGTGGCCATGACGGTGCCATGGCGGATTGTGGTGGCCGATTTTTGGCCGACCGCTATGGCCAATTTGTGAAGGATGGCGGCGCCATGGCCGCAATGCCATTTTATGGCGGCTTAAAATAGCGGATTTTTGGCCTTCTGCTATGTCCGCCATCCGCAATCGATAACACTGTTAAAATGAGAGAAGTGATGTGAATACATATTCTTCACTTTAACTTGACAGTGCCGATGAGTGGTTCCCAGGAAATTCGTTCTCGACACTTGACATGGTGATCTACTTTAAACGAAGTGAAAAATCAAGGGTTTTATTTTGACATGATAGGGAACTTACCTGTATCACTGTTGTTGGCTTTGCCACATCTCCTGGTGATGTTTTGTGTTAAATTGTTTTAAGCATGCTCATTGGCTTTGTAAAGTTATTTCATGCTTATATCTGTTATAAACTGCATAGCATGCCACTAGGATTATGTCATAGATCATTAGGTTGATATGTTATAGTTAAAAACAGAAAGAAATCCTTTTATTGGTTGTGATTTACAGTTGGTTTTTCTAACCCCTTCAAATGTGCTGTAGGCTTGCCTGCTTCCAGCTCCCAAGGGAACTACTTGCGCTAATTATGCTAGGTGTGTGAATCAAATCATACAGGGCCTAAGTAATATGCAGGTACCATTCTAATACCTGGTTCATTTGTCTTTCCTCCATGAATTTCATTTTCACCATTCTTATATTTTCCTGTTTCTTTAACCATGTAATAAAGTTGTGGCTTAGGATTCCTCTGGTGAAGCCTGATGATGAATCTATGGATGCAAACTCTGATACTCTGGTGAGCAATATCTCAAAATCACGCACGTTTGTTTCGCTGGTATGGGGTTGTGTATTGTATCATTACTTATGTTCTTTTCTATACACATATATGCCCCCCGTCCCCCTCCTTCTTCAATTGTGGACTTCTTATTTTTCAAACTCTACTGTCAACTCTTAAAACATATAATAATTTATGATCCTAAGATACAAAAATGTTAAATCCATGATAATCTCTTTTAGTCAAAACTTGTATGATTCAAGTACACTTGAAAAGAATCATGAATCCTCAAATAAGTTTGCATTCCTGGACTCGACATTGTTTTGGCCTAAAATCATATAGTTTTAATTTATCCAGTTGGATACCTGGGTTGAATTCCTATGTTCTACAATATGTATTAGGTTTATGATGTTAATTTTATGTTACTATTACTATTTTTTTTTTGTCTTGTTATGCTACAATTTAATCTCAGTGATGACTAAGTATAAGATAATTGTTGAGTAACTATTTTTTTCATTTTAGGTTATGTTTTTAAGATTATATTTTTATATTTTTTATTGTTTGAACTCATTAGAGTGTACGATTCAAATTTCACAGGGCTTCAGGATTTTAGTTAAACTTGAGTTTGGCAACCTTTTCTTCCTCTTAACGAAACTCCCTATTCTGAATGAAATTAATGTTGTTATTGCAAAGTCAAAGTGTCATGTTCAACGAGACATGACTCTGGTGATTCAAGTGTACATAGACACAACTTTGCAGTGGATCAAATTATTTAGGGTTTTCAATCAGTTCGTAAAAGTTTATGATCACATGTATATTTTCAGAACTTTCTAATCCTGTTATTTAGGTTGACTCTTGGGAAATATGGAATTCATTTCGTCTGCTATGCGAGCATCATAGTCAACTGTCTGTTGCACTTGATATTTTGTGAGTAGTTTATTGGTCCTTTGACCTGTTATACTTGATCTTGCAGTTTATGATTGATTTTTATTCCTAAACTCATTTTATAATTGCCAGTACCATTTCATTATTAATATCCTGAATGATGATGATTGTTCTTGTTCCTTAGGAATACTCTACCTTCAGCAAATTCCCTAGGACGTTGGTTTGGGGAGTCTGTTAGAGCAGCTATAATAAATACTGATGTAAGGACATCTTGTTATTTATAATGAATCTTTCAAATATGAAGTATGGTGGGCTGATTCTTATCTAAAGTCATCATGGTTTTGATTTGAATTTTGTCAGTCCTTTTTAACAAATTCACGTGGTC
Source organism: Sophora flavescens (assembly GCA_030762895.1). Taxonomy (NCBI): domain Eukaryota; kingdom Viridiplantae; phylum Streptophyta; class Magnoliopsida; order Fabales; family Fabaceae; genus Sophora; species Sophora flavescens. The sequence goes on along the minus strand of JAUPTC010000149.1, from coordinate 72,395 downwards.
ACCCATGCCTCTCAAAGCGTCACCAGAATTTAGTTACTTGTTTTTTTAACCATTCTGTACAGGTAAGTCATTCAAATTCTTTGCTTCTAGTATTCTTGTAAATGTGGAGTCTATTAACTGTTGATGGAAAAAGAATTGTGCAGTTAATGCGACTGCAAACAACCTTGCAGTATTAAAATTCTAGTATCCCATTTATATTTTTATTGGGGACTGCATTACTGCTTATTTGATTATGAAGGAATGGAATTGAGGTTCAAGTAGCTTTGTTTTTTCTTCAAAAGGTCTTGAGTTTGTTTGAAACATATGTCCAGATCATTATATCTGGAAACCCTGTTCATCCAAAAGCAAGGGTGTCTGCAGATGCTTCTCATAATCATTCTGTTGCAGGTAAATTCCTATTATAGGTTCATAAATTTGTGATCTTGATTTGAGTTTATTCTTTAAGTAGTTACAAATTACAATTTATAACTTAACTATTTTTCTTTTGGTTTGGGCCCTTGGCATAAATTCTAATAGTGTGTTTTTTGCTCTTCAGATTCACAAAGACATCCATTGCGGCCATATCTAGGCTTTGTTGGTTATCTATACCAAAAAATGGATCCTCTTCCAGAACAAGAGCGTTTTGAGGTATCTATCTCTACATATGTTCAATATATATGGATAGCATTATCTGCTGTTATCTTTCTTTTGACCTCTCAGCATCTTATGCCAGCTTGGTTACAGGGATTTTTTGCAGTCACCGTTGCAAGTACGTGCTCTCTTATTTCTTCTCACTAGTCATTTATTGGCGTCTTTGTTGCTGTAAGATTCCGTTGCACTTTTCAGAAAAATGATTTTGGATTTTTTTCTTCAAATTTTTGTGCAGCCTCTGATGGATAATTTAGAGGCTCAGACCTATGAGACTTTTGAGAAAGATGCCGTGAAATACATTCAGGTATGGCAATGCTTGTATGATACTCTCAAGTTCATGCATCCATTTTATGTGTATCTTCTCTCTGTCTCCCCCCTTGCTGGGCTACCTTAGTCTGTTGTAGTTAATTGGTGTGAATCAGACAATCAGGATGTCCACTACTTGCCGCTCTTGAGCAGTTGAACTGCCTGGGGCGCTCATTAAAGATAAAACTCTAGTAGTTATAGCACCTATGCTGATGTTATGAGTTTTATGATGTGGCTGCCCCTATTCTTCAATTGTTTGATTTTTTCTTTAATATGTTGGGATGATGTAGATCGTATTTTATATAGTCAGTTTTAAGAATGATTTGATTATCTGTGTTCCTTGGAATAAAGGTGAATATAATCGAAGGCATCCAAATTTATGCAAGCTTTTATATGTAACATTGTTCTATTTGCTACACATAGGATCTGAAACATGTTAGTGTTGTCAATGCCTGCTTGGTAAATTTTTTTGATGAAAAGGCATTAGCACCTGCCATATTGTTTGTTCTGTGGAGTTCAAGGTTGTGTCTTGCAGCAACTGGTGGCTTTGGTTTCTATAAATTGTACTTGTAATCTTACTCATTAGCATTCCTTTGACAGTACCAAAGAGCTGTGTGTAAAGCATTGCTGGACAGGGTTCCTGATGAAAAGGCATCTGTGAAAACAACTGTAAGATTTGTTTTTGATGTTTCGTTCTTAATGCATCTTTAATTTTAGTTGCTTTTTCTTTGTGCACAATAAACATGCACCCTTTTGGATGTTGTGCAACACAGCAAAGATAAAGTTTTTTTATCTTATTCTGGCTAGGTATTGATGGTTGTCGGTGCAGGACGTGGGCCTCTTGTACGGGCATCATTACAGGTGTGATTTTGTACCTTCTATTGATGAATATTTGGTGTGTTTGAAAAATATTAAATCATATTATGTTAAAGGGAATATCCTTTTCGTTAGTGTGATTTTTGTTATATTCATATGTAGGCCGCTGAAGAAACTGGACGCAAGCTAAAAGTTTATGCTGTTGAAAAGAACCCAAATGCAGTTTTAACTCTTCATGTTAGTTTTGGTTCTTTTAAATATTAACATTTATTTAAATTCTATGAATTTATGTGCCAATTTAATTTAATTTGTGTATTACATAAGCAGCTGAATTCAAACACATCGCTTGATCTTCGTGAAGTATCAATTTAGTTGAACATTTTTACATGTTTGAATGTGTGCCAAAAACTATGTCAGCCACGTAATTTTGTTTTAATTTTAGTAAATATAATTTTGACCGGCGATGTTGTATGGGACGGAGTGTTGGGCGGTAAAAAATCAACACGAGAGTAAAATCAATGTAGCAGAGATGAGAATGTTGCGCTGGATGAGCAGAAAAACTAGACGTGATAGGATTATGAATGAAAGCATTAGAGAGATAGTTGGGGTAGCACCATTTGTAGAAAAGATGGTTGAATCTCGACTTAGGTGGTTTGGGCATGTATGGAGGAGACCTTTAGATTCTGTAGTAAGGAGAGTGGATCAGGTGGAGGGCAATCCAATAGCTAGAGGCAGAGGTAGGCTAAGAAAAACTATAGGAGAAATTATTAAGATTTGGAGGCCAATGATTTAACTATTAATATGATTCATGATAGAACATTATGGCGCCGTATGATCCATGTAGCCGACCTCATCTACTGGGATAAAGCTTGGTTGTTGTTGTTGTTGTTGTTGTTTAATAAATATAATTTTAATAACCATGTCTGTATGTCTATATGGATGTTTGTAAGTAGGGATTTATAGTAAGTTAATAAGTTTTGTTGTTACTCTTGTGCAGTTGTGCCTCCCCTTTAGTAAAAAAGAAACATTTATTTAGAGTTTGATATGTGTAGCATTTGAAGTTTTTCGTGATAGAGTTGTTAATAATTTTATGAACACATTCATTGACACTTTTTTTATAGTTATTTTTAGTTCTCACTCTTGAGAGTGGGGGTTCATATTCTATCATTTTTTAGGAACGTCCTCATAGTTTTTTCAAGTTTATAGAGGTTTATTTGCCTTTTTGCCCATTGTTTGAGGATTTTTATTCCATGGCTTCTATCTGTTGAATGTTACTATTATCTTACTATATTATTTTGGACATGACACTTAATTATTGGAACAGTCATTAATTAAGCTAGAGGGTTGGGAGGATACCGTTACCATAGTCTCAAGTGACATGCGTTACTGGAATGCCCCTGAAAAGGCTGACATATTGGTATATTCTGCTCACTTATCCAAAATTGTTTAACTTTTATGGTATATATTCTAGTGTTTGATTGTGCTGCTGTCTTATATTTAGGTTAGTGAATTGTTAGGTTCATTTGGTGACAATGAATTGTCTCCTGAGTGCCTTGATGGAGCCCAGCGGTTTCTAAAGGAAGATGGAATTTCTATACCGTCCTCGTAAGTAACTTCCTTCCATTCCAATTGTTACTGGTTTACCTTCGTTAGATTTTCTTTTATTTTTGTTTTGGGTTATGTAATTTTTCATACACCATGGTAAGTTCTTCTAATTCAAGATGAATAGCTCTGCTCCCCTTCTATAATTTCCTACTTTCCCACTGTCAGGTAAATTTTTCGATAGTGAGTGTGCCATATTAACCAAAAGTGTCACACACAATTTAGTTTCTTATCACAAACAAGAATATATTGCCCACACATCCACGATGTCCCTTCTCAAACATAACAGTTCCTCACAGCTCAAAAACCTACTTTCTACCCACAATCCTTATATACAGGTTGTAAGAGAATTCTATGGAGACGGCCAACCACACATCCATTGCCTCCTGCAGTTCCCGCATTGTTCAGAAATACAAGACCAATGGTTTTTTTTATATATCTAAAATCACCTACATCATTGTCTCAATACCATCTTAACTTGCAAGGGGCAAGGAACTCAACTGCTGTACATGATTTCATTTCTAATATGGAGACTTCACCTAAGGAGGATGCATTAATGTCTAACTGCCAGAGTAAAGCGCTAGCAATAATAAGAAAGGCATATGCCAAATCGTTTCTCCTAAATTAAGTGGATTGGCTGCAATGCTTCTCTAATATTTCAATCACCGCCTAAACTGTTCCATCCATCCATCGTACTCAATCATTTACACTTGTGAGTCATTCTGATCTGTTCATTTAATACCAAATAAAGCCAGAGATCCAAGGTCCATTTTGGCCCATGAGTTTGATTTTCAAAGGTCCATTGTGCATAGGTGGAATTTTGGTCCACACAAATGGTGAGCTGGTCACAGAATGTCGATTGCATATTATGTAGTGATAGATGCTGTCAAGCCCCTTTTTTTTTTTTGAACATTTTTAACTAATTATCACCCCACAACAATACGGTTCAGATCTGAAGTACGAAAAACTAAGACTGATAAAATATCTGATACCAAATTTTTTGCCAGGGGGTTACATAATGTTATTGTACCTATCCTGTAGGTTGATGTGATTTGTGTAATAATTGTCAACCAAGACTCTGCTCCCAATACGTTTTACCTATGTGCGATGGACCAACTCACGACGTTGGGCCTTAAGTTAGAGAATTTGACTAGTGTGGGAATGATTGGTATGTTGGATTGAAAAGTTCCACGGTTGGTTTGAATATGAGAGAATGACTTGGGTGATCTGCTAATGGTTTTGGACAAATTATTGACAATGCTCTGCTCTTGCCGTCAGAGATTAATGCATTGCCATAGGCATCATTCTATGACACCTTTGGCACCTAGCAGAACTTGTGATTGATAAAGTCGCGATATTTAGAAATGCAATCACTTGCTGCTGCTGGGTTCCTATTCCCTTGAATGTTAGGATGATATTGAGATGATGATGCAGGTGATGTTAGATAAAACCTTTGGTTTTGTGTGGTTGGCCATCTTTGTGAAATTCTTGTGCAACACAAATATAAGGACTGAGTAGAAAATAGACTTTGGGGCTTTGAGAGACATTCTAGTTTTGATAATATGTGTAGTGGACAGGTGAGGAATATAATCTTTTTGTTAATGTGAAATGATGGTGTTCCTGGTATTTTGGGTTACTATGGCTTGCCTACTCTCCTTTTACTTCACATGTTACCCATTTATCTTTGTTAGGGGGTTTTCTTTTGTTTAGGGTTATAATTTTAACATATACCGAATAATCCGGTCAGTGTGTATGAGTTTCATGCTGCAGAGACTAGAGACTCTGCATGTGAATTCCTGAATCTTTTGCTCAATGTAAATTTTGGGAATTGTTTAAACTAAACATCATGCAATTGCCTTCAACTGTGCTTACTTCATGCTTTCTTCTTGTCACAATTTGTATCTATCCTGATTTAAAGTTACTGACTAACCATTTAGGTTTTAGTATTTGGGTATCCGTTTTTTTTTTTGTATGACTTCAGACTCCCATGAATTTGTTGAAGTTTATACAATAGGAACAGATTTTACTTTACGATTTACCTAAATCAACAGCAGATCGACTAATAGGTTCCCGATATCTCTTTGGCCCAAATGTTCAGGGCCCACTCATAGTTACCTTAGGCGGCCCAAAGATAAGGCTCTGCTAGTGTATTCCCGTAGTCCTAAACATAATATGAATGTGTAATGTGAATGAGTAGTATGGGTGTTTATAGGAGGCATGATGTCAGTGAGTTAGTTAGAGGAGAGAGAAGGTATGAAATGATTATAAAAGGGAAGGTGGTTTAAATATTGGGGGGTGGGGGTGGGGGGCATGCAGGTATTTCTGAATTGTAAGCTTTAGAGCCCGGACTTGGATTATTCCTCCATAGCTGGGAGCATTGTACTCTTATTTTCTGTGTTGGTCTTGCTATTTTCATCAATAATACATTCTCCTTTGTTTAGATAGGAATTAGTTCCTATCATCGACAGGATCAGGAACATAAATTTTTGACATGGTTATAAATTATAATGGCCACGGATTCTTCTGTTTATAGATAAAAAATGGGTTTCTATAGGTGCAATTAATGATTAATACATTGTGTATTCTAAACTTGATTTATTATTTTGTTTAGCTATTGTATTAATCATTGTGGATTACTGTTTTCAGGTACACAAGTTTCCTCCAACCAGTGACAGCTTCAAAGTTATATAATGATGTATATCTCTTTCAGTTATCCTGTTAAAATTACATATTCAATTATTTTTTAATGACACTGTAAATGTATTACTTCATTTGCTTGTGGTTATATTTCAGGTAAAGGCACATAAAGACCTTGTACACTTCAAACTGCTTATGTTGTGAAAATACACTATTCAGCCCGACTTGCACCATCTCAACCTGTCAGTTGCTTCTCATGTAGTTGACTTTTCTTTCTTTTCCTTCAGTCCATCCATGGATCTGATCTCTATGCTGTTTGAGGATGGTGTCTTGTTTCAGATTTGTCTGAACTCATTAATTATTCTTTGCTTACAGTTTAGATTATTTAATTCCAGCTCATTTTGTTGATTTTGATTTAACCTGCACAGGTTTTCACCTTTACTCATCCGAAACCTGATGAAGAAAGCAATCAGCGGTATAAAAGTTACACTTTGTGATACCTAATGACACTGGTTCCGCAATGGTACATGGTATGTGCTTCTTACTGAGTTAGTTTCTGTGTAAATGATTTTATCCATAAGATATTTGATTTTACTTTGAATATAGCAATCAAATTTTTAGAATGCAATAGAGTGTTTTTGTCTTTTACTGTGTGCCGGTCTGTTGTCTTAAGTCATGGAAATGTTGTCAGGGAACAATTAAGTTAATACACATGGTTCTTTAATGGGAGTGTTGAAATTCCTGGTGCTTGCCCAGAACAGAAGTGCAAATTTTCTGCCACAAATAGAGAGAAATGTGTATTTGGATTGTTGCCAATAAATTGTCAGAAGCCTATTTAATTCATATAGAGGTATTGGTTGACGCAGTTTGGAGGGTTTGGTCAGGGTTTGAAGTTTTTTCTGTGAAACTTATCTTGCTGTTGCACATGATTAAGTTTGTGTTAATTTGGTATATGATTGATCGGTTATGTAGACTGTCCTTGCTAATTGCCTCTCCTGATATTATAGTGTGTTGGTCTGTGAAGTGAGAGTGCATCTTATATTAAAAGTATCTTGATTGCTTAGTTGGCATACTTGGCTGCATTTTGGCCATGGGGCAGTCTTATTATGTATTATTGGGATGTTGGTATTGCTTCATTATGGCTTTAGCTTCTCTGTGTTGCGTAGTTGGTGTCTGTGTAGTCAATTGCTGATTGCGTAGCGTAGCGGCCACCCCTGAAACGCAATAGTGGTGTAGCGGGTAGTGGTATGGCCGCTATGCCGAAGTATAGGGAAACTATACAAGAAACTTATACCATACACATATGAAAGCTAAAAATAAAAGAATACACAAAATTAAAAACATATTCATAACGACTATTCAATGTTCATTGTTACCTAAATATTCAAAGTTCAAACCCAATATAAAGCAAATAAGTTCTAGCCTCCATGACTCAAAAAATAAACAAGTTCTAGCCTCCAAGGCTCAAAATTAGTCATCTAACCATTTAAAATAAATACTAGTGAATCCTTTAATTGGAATCACTATCTCCAAGGTCTTCATCTTCATGGTCAGTTTGTTCACCACCACTAGACCTCAATTCTTCTACATCCTCCTCAACTTCTTCTGCCTCTATAGGAGCTTCTTGGTCCCTTCTCCTTGTTCTTGTTTGCTGCCTAGTCATTGTTGATGGCTCACCAATTCAGCCACATTAGCAACATCCCCCCAAGTCAATATATCATCCCCAAAGACCAAGTCATCTTCAGCACCTTCTCCATCTTCAACCATTTCTCCCGTCAACCACTCATTACAAATATCAATGTCATTTAAGGCAATGGGGTCGATCCTGTTATGATTCTCAAAGCGTTCCTTAAGTTTTTGGTTATACTTGACAAAAACCAAATCTCGCAACTTTTGATGCTCAAGATTGTTTCTTTTCTTGGAATGAATCTATTTTAAAGTTTGAAAAAAAAGAATGTTAGTTTCTTTCACAAAACTACTATATAAATGTTTACAACAAATAAAAACCATTTCACATTTACTTACTTGCTCAAAGGTACACCAATTACGCTGCAACCCGAAGAAGAACATGTCAAGCTCAATACTCTAATTGCAATTTTTGCAAGCCTCGGAACATGATGCCCATAAGTCTTCCACCACTCAGCTATATTGAATAACAAACTAGGATTACTATCAACACAAGCTCATGTGAATCTAGTCAATAATATCAAAATAATGCACTTTAACTTACCGGGAGCCATTGTAGTTCTACTTCTTATTGCAACGGGCAAGTTAAAGCGTCCTTCAGACCTCCTATAAATCGCCAACTCATTGGTAGCTTTATCCTCTTGTTCATTATCACTAAGCCTCTCAATGCATTTAAGGAGCCCCAAATTAACTTCAGAATTCCGATCAATATCTGGGTTACCATAGAACTCAGGATTAAGGAAATGACCGGATGATTACAATTGTTGATGAAGTTGGCATTCCCATCTTCTATCAACGATGGCCCAAATATCTCTATATTTGTCTTCATTTCCATTCAAAGATATCATGGCTTCCTTTGCCCTGTCCATCACCTCATAGATGTAACCCATAGCTGGCTTTTTCTCATTATCAACAAGCCTTAGTACTTCCACAAGAGGTCCCATGGCCTTCAAGCTGTAGAACACATCATTCCAAAATGATGGCATTAGTACAACATCCCTTGCCTTTTTAGGGTCCTTAGCTGCCTTTGTCTCCCCCCACTCCTCCGAGATGAACATCCTTCGAAGGTTGCCTTTCTGTTTGTGCAACCTTTGCAATGTGAGGAAGTGAGTAGCAAGCCAAGTAACTCCAGCCCTTACCAATTCGGTCTTGTTAGTGAACTTTCTCATCATATTTAAGGCCATGGTATGATTGTAAATGAAGCTTACAAGAGAGACCCCTCTTTGACATGCCTTTTTGATTCTTGGAATTTTACCGATGTCTTCTAACATCAAATCTATACAATGTGCAGCACACGGCGTCCAAAACAGTTTCTGCCTTCTTGCTTCTAAAAAAGACCTATAAGATCAAATCAAATGGACATAATTAAATAACTAATTAAATAACAACCTATAAGATCAAATCAAGTGTCCAATAGGTAGCTAACTTAGCATAAAAAAAAGGCTCTTACCCGCTGAAACATAATTGCTACCATTGTCGGTGACAACTTGCACATCATTGTTTTCTCCCACCTCCGCCACAAGAGTCCAACAGTTAAAAAGTCTCTGTCCACTCTTCACATTCCCAGAAGCATCAACACTCCTGACAAACATTGTCCCAAGTGGACAATTGACCATGAAATTGATCAATGTCCTATTCTTGCGATCTGAACTTTGCATTGGACATTATAGAACAACCGCTTTTAACTCGCTCTTCCATATGTGGCCGCAACATCTTTTGAGTGATCACTAGTTCCTTTTTCAAGAGTGGAACCTGCATCTCATGGTAGCTTGGAACCTTTAGATTTGGACCATAGTTGCCAACAGCTTCAAGCATGGCCTGGAAGCTTTTGTCACACACCACATTAAAAGGAATTCCACACTTATAAAAGAACCGAGCAATAAATTGAACCATCTTAGCCTATGCTTCTTTATCACAAGCAACATTGACACTTGTTTGCTTCTTAGCATAATGCAAATCTATGGGTCCTTTCACTGTTTTTCCTCTCTTGGCAGAAGGGGCAGCACCATCAGCAGTACGTTTTCTGACTCGAATATTGTAAATTTCTTGAACCTCTTCTTGCTCTTCATCATATTCGTTAATCTCATGCAAATGTGAAGCATCAGCCTTTTTCTTATGAAACAGTTCTATCAGCTTCTTCCTTACATCATGAGGAGTTTTATTGCGGTCATTAACATCACCCCTCAAACCCATTTGATGTTTTTTCGCTCTAGTGATGCCACCGGTAGTAGTTTTCTGACAAAAATCACATGTAACAGCCCTCTTGTTATTGATGTCTTTGAGGCTATTCCATTCCCAAGCTGGGTCAATATTATCCCCAAAGGGTTTAACCAAACCACAAGCGGCAGTAGAGGATGGTGGCAATGTTTGGGATGCCATCTACAAACAGAGAACAGAGATGGGACGAACAAAGGAGGACAGGAGGTCGCAGTCGCACGAGGAAACGGAGTCGCAGGGAGCTTCACCGTCAATCGCAGGTGGTCTCGCACTCGCACAGTGGGTTGCTCTCGAAGAAGAACAGCAAGGGTCCTTTTGTTTAGTTTAGGTCGAAAGAAGAGAGGAGGGAACCCTACTTCATTCAGAAGTTGAGGTCGAAATGACCAAAAGCCCCCAAATAAAACCCTAAAACGGCTATAAATTGAGGGCATTTTTGGGTTTTCACCCATTCTTCAGTGTTGCGCCCTCAACAGGTGCGATTTCGGCCTCGATTCAACCGCTAACAGAGGCGTAACGGCTGCTACACAAAACCGCAACGCACCATGATTTTGCGTAGCGCCGTGGTTCCGTAACGCTCCGCACTGCCGCGCGATAGTGGGTGTAGCGGCCGCAATCAACTACAGAGGTTGGTGTATGTCATCTGTATGGTTTAACTGTTTTGCGCAACTCCTCGACCCCTTAATCCTAGTTTATCTTTTTTTTGTGTTACAAAGCTTTGTTTATATTTATACTTACATTTTGCACTCCTTGATCGCAGGATTTGCTGGATACTTTGATGCAACTCTTTACAAGGATGTGCATCTTGGAACAGAACCTTCAACAGCAACACCAAACATGTTCAGTTGGTATTGTGATTTCTTTTGCGTTTAATTTATTTTTCGACAACAGGAGTACTTGTATAAGAATAGTAAAATATGAGTACAATATCAGATGATAAAAATCCTCCTTAAAGAAACCACAACATGCAAACGAGATAGACACATCAAGCAAACAATGCTTGTCGATCTCTATGTATATGTGATTCCAAAAGAGCCGGTCTAAAATTAACCTATAACAAAGCACAGTTGATAGAAGAATATCTCCCTGGGAACTGAACTAGTATACTATAGCTTTTGTGCAGTACTTTCTTGAAAACTGTCATTCCTCTACACAACCATACTTACCAAATGACAACATGTAGTGTCTATATTTGCCATTTGGAAGATAAAGTATGCAAAAATGAAAAGAAAAAAATCAATGTGAACTTTGGATATCTATTATTTGACCTGTTTTTAATTCTAAATTCTAAAGACAATTATAGTCTACTGCATGTCTCGTGTGAATTTATTTCTTGATGTCCCGTGTCATGCTTTTTTTTTTATAAGCATATCCTGTGTCATGTTTGATCTGTAATTGTTGTTTGAATTTGGTTTTTTTGTGAAAAGGGTTTTTCAGAGATGGTATTTTCAGTTGAATGGCATTCTTCATTGTGGGAAAATGCCAAATTCCAAGTACACGTTGATACCCGTACATTTGGTATGGGTTCCCTTGACCATTTTGGTATGGCGATGACACGTTTTTTGTGGGATCAGAATGCATTTATGGCTTCTGTATATTATCTGCATGATGGATATTTTAACTCTGTTCGATGAGATTTTAGGGATTATTTATTTATATTTTTATATTTTTATGTGATTATGTGGATGCCGAATAACATTCCTTTTTCCAAACGGTAATGATTTGGTAATGCAACTCAATTTCTCAAACCCTGCATTTTTTTGGTTTTTATATGTAGGTTTGCAATATTTTTCCCACTAAGGTCACCTATTTGTGTGGATCCTGGTTCTACCCTTGAAGTGAGTTTCTGGCGCTGTTGTGGTCCTACTAAGGTTGGTTTTCCATCACTTGCTACTTTGCCATTTAATCATTTTTTTTCTTCATCCCGTCATCAATTCTTTCCATTTCATATTGTTGAATTCGATTTCTTTATTGAATTTGAAACAGGTTTGGTATGAGTGGTGTATTACATCTCCCTCTTTGTCTCCAATTCACAACAGTAATGGACGCTCATATTGGGTTGGGCTTTAGAGGCTTATACTAGCTGGAATATTCGTTAGTGTCTTGAGTTTATGATGCTGCAACGCATGGCAGAAGCAAATGCTATTTTGGTGATATGATATTTCAGGATTTAAGTACAGTACTACAACTGAATACAAACTATTTTGAAGCTAGCCTCGTAGTGGATCTCTTCATTTCAATTCCTTCCAAGAAATTACGTTGATCATGTTGTACACTAAGCTGTTTAAGATTGGATTTAGTGCATCCATCTAATGTAATTATAACGTCCATATATATCATGAAAATTTTGGTGCGATTTGTTTTTTGTGTGTTTCAGTTTGTGTTCTTATTTATGTTACATCGACCTTTAAATAGGGTAATGATTATTTAACATCTCTTATTGTTACTTTTTTATTTTTATTTTCTTAATTAGTGCTTTAAGTTTTATACTTTTATTGTTACTTTAACAATGCCCTTTATTTCTTAATCAGTGGTAAAGAAATCTCAAATGATAGCAGCATAGATTTTATATATTATAATAGTGAAATTTAAGTTTATACTATAAATGAAATATGGGAGTAGTGTTGTTCGAATTGAGGTTATTCAATTTGCCAATCTATACTCCTTGTCCTTGCTAATCAATCAAGATTTTTATTTTTTGTAAAATTGTGATTACTTAAGGAGCGTTGATAGACAACTAGAAGTTGTTTTTGTTTCTTCTCCAATGTACCAAAAAAGATAGACAACTAGAAGTGCTAATAGTGTCACCAGTTCTTTCAGATCTATCTATTAATTTTTGAAATATGCAATTATAAACGAAGTTTTATTTGAAAAAAATAAGGATTTAATTTGTTATGCAATCTAATTTATTACCTTAAATTTGTAGATTTATTTAATTAATAAATAAAGTATCAAATACTTTGAGTTAAGTCATTGTATTATGGATTTAATAAGTGTAAAAAATTATGCTAATTTATTTATTTATTAAAAAAAAGGAAAAAAATGACAGATCAATCAATCATAAATTGATATCATTCTCAAAAAAAAATTTGACACATCATTAAAAATTGTAGAGTCTCATATTAACAATCATCCTATAAGTCACCTGACTATAATTTGTGATTGATTGGTAGTAGGAAAAATTTACAATGATAGTACATATCAATTAATCTCTATTTTTTTTAAAAATTAATTTGAAAAAAAAATATATTACTACTTTAATTTTTTAACATACCTTGAACTTGAAGGCGCAAGTTAACAAAACGGATCTCGATTCCCTACCTTTGGCGCGGGAAAGGCAGGGTGCCTCTCCTTTCTTCTGGACCGTCAGATCAATCTGATGCTCCATAGGGTGCCACGTGTCAACAACTTTAAAATTAAAAAAAAATACAGCCATCATCGCAGGACCGTCGCCATCGACTATGACCGTCGCCATGTCATCGAGGTCGATGACCCTGCCGCCGCCATGTCTCCTTCTCTTTGTTTGTTTCTAAAATGGAACCAGTCCCAACAACAAAGAGAGGAATGCGAATTGCCCACCACGTCATCACCGCCACCAAGGCCGATGCGTCAATATTATTCATACTCTATTTTTCTTGATTCCAATTTTAAGGTTTTCATGGCCATTTATTCCTCTCGAACTTGGATCCAAGTTCCTTTTCTATCAAAACGTTTTATTTCATTTTCAACTTTTCGCATGTTTCAATCTGCAATTTATTTTGGAGATGATTCAAAACCTACATACAACAAGTGCTTGAGGTGGTCATATATGGAGTCATTTTTCTCTCGCCTCCGAATGTAAGAGAGTGGTCTTCTCTTCAACCTCTGTAAATGCAGAGTGCGAAGGAACAATGGTGTGGTGACAACCAATTGGCCTTGGCCTCGTGATGTTGTCCGACAACGAGATCTAGCTCGTCGGAGCCGAACTGTAGTGGTACACGACGAAGGAAAAATAAAGGCATGATGGTCCAAGGTACGCGACGAGGTGGCGGCGGTAGCGGAGAGGTACTATGCACGTGAGGGGAAGAGGGAGATAGTGATAGTTTCATTTTCTTCGCACAAGTTTTGGTTTCTTTTCCCGCTAAAAATGGAAACATGGCATCATCTGGAGCATCAAATTAATCCAATGGTCCAAAAAAATATAAAGTCACTTGCCTTTCCTGCACAAAAGGCGGTGAATCCGTATCCTAACAAAACTATAATTTTATTTTGTAATTGTTATCAATTTTTTTTAATCAATTGTTATCAAATTTTAAGAAATTATTATTATTATTTTTAATTTATTCATGAGAATTGAGCCCGGCCCACTGGCGAATATTTTGTGCATTCATAAATAACGACCTTGTCTCTAAACGAAGACTCATGCAGGCCCAATCCTTAAATATTATTATTAGGATAATTTGAAGCAAGAGGAACCCACATTAGTTTTTATTTTATTTTTCTAAAAGAGAAAGGTCCAAATGGTCCCCTAAAATTTAGAGGGTCCATTATTGGTCCGTGAAAAAATAAATTACCTATTTAATCCTCAAATTTATAAACGCGGACACATTAATCATTCCTTCTATTTCCAACGTCACATTTGCCTACGTTCCTGGCAACCATCCCGCCCGATTTGTTAGTGGTCTTGGGTGAACTATAACAAATTTTCATGATAAAGAACAAAAGTAAAAAAAATGTGCCAAATTTTAAAATCTTAACACCCGAAAATTGTGCATGTTTTTACTTTTAGTCATTTTTACTATGAAAATTTGTCCTAGATAATATCAAACCACTAACAAATTAGGCACGACAACGAGACACATGTCAAGTAAGCAAGCGAACATTGAAAGTAGTAGAAAGAGGGATTAATATATCCCATATATATAAATTTGAAAGACTAAACGTGTAATTTATTTATTTTCCTCAAAAATTTTCACGACCAATTCAGACCTTTATTCATCCTAGATTGTTTTGTACAAAGATGGTTTAAATTATCCGTCAAAAAAATGTTTAAATTAAAATATCACAACCTCATTATTTGTTCGATCCATTTTCCTGCTCTCGTTTCCTTTGGCAGCGAATAGCACATCGTCTCTAGGGTTTGTTTGCTTTCCTCTTTCTTCTTCTTTCTTGTCTCCTTTCATACTTTTCTGGTTCGCTTCGCATTACACGATTGAAAAATCGATGAATTAGAACACTGATTTTTATTTAATCCTTATACTGCGACGCACTTCGTTAACCAGATTCGTTTGGATTTTCGATTAAAGTTCTAAATCTCTTTTCTCTCTGTATCTAGGGTTTCAATTGCAGAGTTTTTGAGTCATGTACAACGGAATAGGGTTACAGACCCCAAGAGGGTCTGGTACGAATGGGTACATTCAAAGCAACAAGTTCTTCGTGAAACCTAAAACTTCGAAGGTTGCCGACAACACGAAAGGTTTCGATGCCGATCAGGGCACTGCTGGTGTTACCAGGAAGGCGAACAAAGAGATACTTGAGCATGATCGCAAGCGTCAGATCCAGCTCAAGCTTGTTATCCTTGAAGATAAACTCATCGATCAAGGTTATACTGATGCCGAGATTGCTGAAAAACTCGACGAGGCTCGGAGAAGCTTGGAAGCTTCTGCTGATGATGAATCTGATGGATCTGCACAAAACAAGTAGCTTCATCTGTCCTTTCGCATATTTTGAATTCTTATGTTAGGTTTCTGATTGAATTGATATGATGTGGCTGTATTCTAGTCTTTGTGCATACAGGGTTTCTGTTTAGCATGATATGATTCTCGTGCCTTCAAATTAAATGGCCAATGGTTATGTTTTGAACTATGAAACCCGGATACTCCAAAAATGCAAACGGGTCGACCTGTATCCCCACACCGATACTGAGAGAATACTTGGGATACATACCCGATAATTATCCTCTCTTTTTTTTTATTTAAATTTTTTAATGTTTTTTACATGATAGTTGTATGATACTTCTGTATACATATCCAAGAAGTATCCCTTTGGTAGACATGTTACTTGATTAACCAAATTTAGAAGCTATGATTTTTCTGGATGATGGTAAAGGGGGAGAACAGAATGAATCAGTTAGTATTTGACAATAATTTAGAAAATATGTTTTTGAATTGTTGGCTATTGTATAGAGTCAAGACTTGTTTTGAGTTCTACTAATGATACTTTTATTGATATTCTGACATAGAGGAAACAATTTATTATATTATGATTATGATATAGGTAACATTGTATCTTTTTGTTATTATGATCATAAGTATCATTTTGTAAATTGTAATCATCATAGTCATACATTAAGGAGAAATGATCAATGTATTTTTTCTTTACAAATATTCTGCATCTATATAAACTATTTTCCTATAAAAAAATTCTTATCGTATCCAAGCCGTATTGTCTATTGTGTCCTGAATTTCAAAAAATTTTCCGTATCCTTGCATCCGTTTCGTATCGTTCTCGTTTCTTACTAAGTATCCGGGCTTCATAGGTTTTGAACAATCTATTCTGATCCTTGAGGTATTGGATCTCTGTCTATGATGAAAAGTTTGCATTTAGGGTGTAAAGTGGTTTGTTTTGTTTTGATGGTTCCTTATATATAGATGGAAATAGAATTAGGGTAATAATAAAAGGGGATTTTGTTATGCCCTTCCACTGATTATCCTGATTTCATTACTGTGGTAATGATATCTGTACGACACTTTGGTGTGAATGTTGGGTCTCAAAGTTGATTTGTAGGTGTTGTTACTCTTTAGGCATTATGTATTTTTGAATCCTTTTATTCCACTTTAAAGGATTACTCCAGCTTGATCTTGTTAGTTTTTTTTGTAATACGTATACGTTGCCTTATACCTTGTCTTTTGGTTCTGTTAACAATAATTCTTTGGGGGATCTTTCAGGGTTTCTGAGACACAGACCCACCAAATTGCTGCTAGAAAGGAAAAGCAGATGGAAGCATTAAAAGCTGCTCTTGGCATAGTTTCATCATCTGAGGTCAACGAAACAGATGCACTTGAAAATGATGGTAAAAATGGTTCCAATGCAGAGGGTAAGCACCAGTTGAAACCGGAACATTCATTTTTGGACAGAGATTTCACTCGTAAGAAACAAATGGTTGAAGATCAGAAAGATGAAAGTGCTGATAAGAAGGTTGTTAAAGATTCAAGGCGCCAAAAGAAAGGTAGAACTCAAAAGAGAAAGGACAAGGATGATTCATCTGATTCGGATAGCAGCATGGATGACGACAACAAGCGAGATAGAAAGAAGCACCATAAAGGCAATAATAAAAGTGGTGATGAATATGATTCTGATAGTGATACTGAGAGGAAGGTCAAGGCTTCACGGAAAGATTTAAGGTATAAGGTTAAGTGTAAAAACAGCTGAATGAGAAAGATTTAATCTTTTCCAAACAAACTCTAAGACCTTTGGTGGGTGAGGAGCGAGTTGTTTCTATCGCATGCATAATTGATGCAGCATCGAGACTAGTGACAATGTAAGGGTGCTTCTCGTATTAGCGTGAAACAATTTTTTCTTTTCCAAGTTTTCTTAATCATGAATTTTTTAATCTAAAAAATAATATTTTCACATGTTTTTCATAGTCATGAAAAAATGTTACAAATTTTTTTCATTTTTTATAAATAAAAAAGAATTGATGACAAGATATAAAAAAATAAACAAGTTCTAATGTTAAAAAAACATCAAATATTATTAATATGAATAAATATTTCATTCCATTTTTCGTAATTTATTATATAAAAATGAATTTTTTTATACTATCCAAACAAAAAACAGATTATCTTTAAATTGATTTTCAAAGAAACATACCCAAACAAAAAATGGATGTCGATTATAATCGATTTTTACAATAATCAATTATACATATAAATTATAATTGATTATTAGCATAATCTATTTTTTTAGCTTTCCCAAACACATTCTAAATGTTTAAAAAAAACCAAACAAATATCAATTCCAATATAAAATTAATTAATTTTATTATTTGCATGTAGTTTAAATCAAATCCCGTTATTATTCATTTCACTTAAACTATTTTTATGAACCATCGTAACTAGGCCTTTTCTCCCCAATGACATCCCTGTATATTCTCACAAGTTTCGATCCTTGTACCGATCATGAGACTAATCATCGATCGATTGTTTAGAATAGGGAATTATCCATTGGTTTCAACAAGCATCCAACTAGAGTGTCTCTACCGGATAGGATGAGATAAAAAACAAGTTTACCATATTCATGTTCTATCCGGGGGCGGGTCAAGTGTTACTCGGGGTGTGCACATGCACCCCCTCATTTTTTACAAAAAATTACAACTACTTTAAATGTTTTTATTTTGCCCCTCATTGCTTATTCATTTGCACTTACGCCACTCTACTTTCTTCCCTTCTTTCTTCATTTGACGTTCAGACCATTTGCCTAATGACTTTATATTGAGAGAGATGTGTTCAATAACATTAATAATGAGCTTATCACAATTTGAGAATTTTCAAATAGATCCTTATACTTAAAAAGTTTGTAATTGAGTCCCCCAAACAAAAAAAAATTTGTAATTAGGTTCCTTATATACTTTTCTATTATGGTTTCATTAAATATATGTTAAGTGATTCAACCACTCGTCCTTGTGGGTGATTAAACCTTTTGAAAAAATTAAATAGGTTGCTATACTTTTAGGAAAATTCAAATTGGTCCCTATAATTTTTGAACACTGAAACTTTAATAGAAAAATTTATGAATGACCTATTTATAAATTTTTAAGTGTTTATAAATCCCATTACAAACTTTTAGGGTTCATTTGGTGGGTGGGATATGATAGAGACTTATATGATAAGAGAATACATGACAGAGTATGATAGGAAATGAGCAGGATAAGCTGTTATCATATCTGACGTTTGGTGTCCATCAGATAACTAACCGGATAGCATTATAATTTTAGTATAAATTTTAAAAAATTTCATTTTTATTCTAAATGTTTTAATATTTTATTACATTTTTTTATAATTTTTTTAATTATATAAAAAGACAGAATTATTTTTGTGATAAAATTACATATACTTTTTAAATTTTATAAATATTGTCTAACTTCAATTATTTTTTTTATAATTTTAAATATTCATTCTGAGTTTTTAATTTACATATAGTTAAATTACTAAAATATTTTTTAAAAATATTTTTCTGTTTTTTAAAATAATATAAAATAACAAAATTAGCCTTGTGATAAAATAAAATAAAAAATACAATTAATTATTAATATATTTATTATTTTAAGTATTTTATATTACACTAACCTTTTTTAACAATGTTATATTTTATTATACTTTTCTATCAAAAAAATACATTATATTTTATTATACTTTAAATCATCATATCCTATCTCGTTGAGTTCTAAACCATTTTCCCTCAGGATATAATTTTAACTAGATGGACATGATAGGATATGTGACATGATTGACTTATCATATCTTCGCTTGCCACCAAACAATAGTTTGAGATAGGATATGATAGCTTATCTTATCATGTCTCTCTTATCGCGACCATCAAACGAACCCTTGGGCTCGTTTGGTGGTCGAGATGAGATATAACGGATATGATAAGAGAACATGATAGGAGTATGATAGGATATGAGCAGGATAAGCTGTTATAATATCCGACGTCTGGTATCCACCAGATAACCAACCAGACAGCATTATAATTTAAGTATGAATTTTACATTTTTCGTTTTTATTTTAAATGTTTTCATCTTTGATTAGATTTTAGTTTTTTTTTATAATTTTCATTATTTCAAATTATATAAAAAGACAAAATCATCCTTGTGATAAAATTACATATAATTTTTAAATTTTTTTAAATATTGTCTAACTAAAATTAATTTTTTATATTTTTAAATATTCATTTTTTGTTTTTACTTTACATATAGTTAAATTATTAGATTACTTTTTTATATTTTACAGTTTTTTAAAATAATATAAAATAACAAAATTAGCATTGTTATAAAATAAAAATAAATTTTAAAATGAATTATTAATATTTTTATTATTTTATATTTTATTATACATTTTTTGGAACCATGTTAAATTTTATTATACTTTAAATTATTATTTTATTATACTTTAATTATTTTTTGTATTATATATTTTTATATTTTATTATCTTTAAATCACTCTATCTTACTTGTTACTGGAAAAAAAAATACCTTATCCTATCCCGTTTGAAATCTAACCCAACCCCTCCCTCGGGATAAATTTTCAACTGGATGGACGAGGATAAGATAAGTGATAGGATTGCCTTATCCTATCCTCGCTAAGCCTCACCAAACATCGCCGACATGATATAATAGCTTATCCTATCACGCCTCTCTTTATCCCGACCACCAAACGGGTCCTTAAAGTATATAGGCTATTTGAATATTTTCAAATAGTTCATGGACCTACAAATTAAAATAATTCTTTATATGAAAATAATTATGATTAATTTTTTTGAAATAAATTCTGCCACTGGTTTAGGTCCCGGATTCCAGTGCTATCCTATCATATCCTTAACCAACTATCCATATCTAACCACCAAACAGCCAAACAAGGCACATATATCGCTCCTCGTTTTATAGATTCATTCAGCGCTCAGCTCAGGTCAGGTCAGCTCACAGAATCTCATATTATCCTCCTCTGTTGAATCAGTTGACTCATCCCTTTCCTCCTCTCATACACCAGCCACGTAATTTCCCTTGTGTGCAGCGCCACTCACTAACATAACATGGCTGTCACCGTCAAAAAAATGGCTCTGATTGTTTCCATGTTTGGTATTTTATCTTTCATACTGGGAGTTATAGCTGAAAACAAAAGGTAATTAAGTAATCATCCAAAGTGATTATTTATGTGTGTGTCCGTGACTTGTAGTTTTTGATGAAATATGTACCCTCTGATAACTAATCTGTTACATATGACGAGATATAACTTACTGAAGAATTATGTGACTGAAAACAATAGGATGAATATATAGAGCATCTGAATCGGCTTTTTTTTTTTATGGTTACAGCCTGCATCTGGAATTCCAGTAACCGGCAAGGATGGTGTGAGGTGCAAGTACCCAGCTGATCCAACAGTTGCACTGGGCTATCTTTCTGTGGCTTTTCTTATTGCATCAACTGTGGTTGGATGTCTCTCTCTTTTACCCTTACAAAGGAAAATCTGTTCCACAAGGACTTTTCTTTAAAAGCACTACTTTCATGATATTCTTTCAATATTGCATTGTGAGTACAGTGCTAGTTCCTTGTCCTTTTTTCCTATTCTTATCGTTCATTTTTCAAGTATTTTTC
The DNA here is from genome assembly GCA_030762895.1 of Sophora flavescens. Classification (NCBI taxonomy): domain Eukaryota; kingdom Viridiplantae; phylum Streptophyta; class Magnoliopsida; order Fabales; family Fabaceae; genus Sophora; species Sophora flavescens. The sequence continues at coordinate 51,154 of JAUPTC010000149.1, read as the reverse complement.
CCATTCTTTCATTCTTCTTAATTAGAAATGACAAATAATTTCTGATTGCCTAATTAGGGATGTGTAATTGTAGTATGGTTTGATACTAAAATTCTGACTCTTATATTTCATCCTGAAACGCGACTTTGGATATTTCAAATATATGACTAATTTTTTTTGGTAGTCATACAAAAGCATGATTCTTCTATTTGACATGTATGTATCGATATTCTTGCTACTTTGATAAAAAAAAAATTCCGGAACTCATCCTAATTATCTCTTTGGGTCGAATGAGGCTTAGGGTCGCCATGAGACTAATCTCTAATTCGATTAATTGAGCAATATTTTACCTCTTGATTCTTAGTCTTCTAATGGGAGTGACTCCATAGGGGAATTCAAACTACAAAAATATATTTTAGAGCCCGAATATAGCGACCACTTGATCAATGCTAAATATGAAAATCCGGTCGTTGGTTGGTCAGGTTACTAAAATTGGTCGCTAAAGTTATTAAATCTGGCCGCTAAGCGGTCGAATACCACCAAACCATTTTGTGACCAGACATTTGCTACCACATTTGGTGGTCGCTAAATGATTTAGCGATTGAAATTCCATATTTAGCGGACAGGGATTTGGTGGTCTCTATATATATCTTTTTTGCAATATCGGGTTGCCCAAGTTCTCTTCCTTATTGGGGCATGTTGCTTTCATTTGATCAACACCCGTTAGTTTCGTACTTTGATTTTTAATGGTTCACAAATTTACCATCCAAATTACTTCAATTATGTTTTAAAAATGGGTCTATAATATTGGTTAATGCAAATGTAAAACACTTTTTTGCATCTGTTACTCCTAGTAGAATGCATCTACTTTGTTGTCACAATAATGGTAATCATCTGATGACTAGAGTATATCTATCAAGCACTGGCAGCCATGATATATGTGGCCTACCAAATTTCAGTTTATATTAATAAAGGTTTTATTTGCACAACTGATTTGGACATCTATATCCTATTTGTACACTCATACACATTCATTTATTACCTTTTTCTCTCCTCACTTTATTTTTGAAAAACCACCTTTCTCATATAGTGTGTTGTCACCCAAAGTTTTTTACAAAAGTTTCCATGTTAATATTTCTTCTTCCTGTTTCCTTATCTCTTATCTTCTCATTTTCACCGAATGAATTTTCTTTGTGAAATGGTGTACAAGGTTTTCAGCTGGACTAGCTGCAGCTATGCTGTTATGGCCAACAATCACAGAACAGATTTACCTTGCACGCAATGTGCACCTTGATCTCAACTATACTTGCCCTACAGCTAAAACTGGTCTCCTTGGAGGTGGTGCCTTTTGTCCCTTGATTCAACCCTCTTTTGGTTGGTTGCCCTTATGTTAGCTGACAATGTTAGGGAGGATTTTTTGATGAAGTGAAGGATGACAAGGGTGAGCTTGGTAAAGTACAAGTTTCCTCCAATGCTTGTGATGCAGATGTAGAAGTGAATGGAAGTGCCTGAAGTGTGTTAATTACTAAAAGTAGAAACATCATGCTGCATATAGTTAGTTAGCTAGTGTTTTCAAATTAATGATCTGTGGAATATAAATGTGTATTATAATTTACTTGGTTGTTCTCTCCTTATTATGAATTTTCATTGCGTTCAAGCAGGAACATATGGCTGTTTATGAAATGGTCTCATCAATGTCTCTATTTCTGCTTTTATTCCTTGAATGAAAACAATTTTATTTGAAGGCTTCATATGATGCCACAGGGATGGCCATGGTCCTCTCTTTAAAGCTTACTACGATTATTGTATTGAAGTTAACTTTTATATCAAAAATACCAAACAAAATTTGTTGTGTTACAAATACACTGCCATGCTTAATTACGAGGTTTGGCCTACGGAAGTTTTTTTTTTTTAATTTTATTTCTCACTAATTTTAGCATGTATTATTTGATAATTCATATTCTCGTATAAAATTTTGAATTTACAGAAGAGAAATGCCACTTAATACATGTTCGAAATCATAGTGTTCGTCCTAGAATTGGATAAGGCCCAATTCTTTGGAAGCTAAGCCAAATTGGGTCTCAATCCTTCTAAAAAGCCCACAATGATGTTATATAAGGAGACCTCTAGCTCCTCCTAAAGAAATGAGAAATTGATTTATTCTTAGTTCATTGAGAGATGACTTAGGCAGGAGGTTTAAAATCGGACCTAAATAGTGACCAGGTGAGAGGCGGTTCGAGGTTGATAAGTCCAACAGGGTTGAGCCAGTGGTTGAGCCGGTTATAATTAAATATTATTATTTTAATTTTTAATATAATATTTGTCAACAATATTAAGCAAAAAAACAACATAACAACTAAAATTATTAAGCGCAAATTTTTTATTTTGAAATTAAACTAAATAAATATAAAGATATATGTTAAACTCAATCTTCATGGGAAAACCAACCCAAAATCTACAACCAGCCCATATGTTTAGAAAACAAAAGAATTGGGTTTTGGCTAGGATGACCAAATCCTTTTATACTAAATTTTTTTTAGGAAACTAGGTTCGGTAGGTTCACTCTGATTATGACCAGGTTTCTGCAGGTTTGAACCGGTTCTCGATTTTTCCACGGTTTAACACAGGGACGATTTTCCATGTAAGCCTGGACGGGCCAAGGTCACGGTTCCGATCGGGTTTTCAAAACCTTGCTTAGAACTACTTGAGGCCTTGATTCGAAACGAGGATACGTAGGAGCAAGATTCTACATTCCGTTAAGTTGAATCCGGAATTTCCCCACCCTCACTACCATTGACGGAATTTATTATTCTGCCCTGAGTACATAGATATTGAAAGAGCCATTTTTGATTGGATGACTTGTATCTTTTCTTACACATTTTTTACGCTTGAATTCCATTTTTTCCTTTTTTTACTATTACCAAAACAATATTAATAAGGTGTTCCAAAAATTCTTAACTATCTTGGGATTGCATTTCTTCAACTGATTTTTATTTTAACCGACAGTTTGTAAAACTTTTATTGTGTTTTACCCTTCATAGAAATAAATTCTATGAAATTGCAAACTGGGTTTGACATATCTTATGAAGTATATTGAACATCTCGAAAATTATGGTTAGTTACATTGAGTAGATTATTAATGAGTTAGGACTAGTGTTATTAAAACTAGACCGGTCCAAGCCAGGTTGGATGGGAAGCAAGCCCATATAGTCGTCCGATTAGCATGTCGAGGCCAGGTTAGGCGCTGGCCCGATCTTTGAGGTCATCAACTCGGCTAAAGAACCGGATGAAGCTGGTGCGAACTATCCTTGCACCTTTGGTGGATGCGGTAGCGTGGAGGTGTTGTGCCACTAGACCAGCTTAATTAGTTAGTATACATCACGAAAAATAATATTAATATACTTACGTTTAGTACAAAATTTACAAATTTTATATATACCAGGTTCTTAGCTTCAACTATTGACTCAGCGGTTGAACCAATGACCCATTTACCAAGTGCCTTAGCAGAGTGACCCATCCGATTTTGATAACACTTGTTGCGACATCTTTGTTATATTCATTAACCATCCAGAACGTAATTGATCACGTATTTAAATCATATTAATCATCCAAATTGTTGTCCCATATGTTCAAATAAGACAAATGTAAATTCCACAATCCATTCTCGCTGAGGTCATGCAGAGGGATGTCTTTCCCAAATTTAAACTTTTTGTATACCAAGAAAAAAAAAAAAAGAATCTGCCAGAAGCATAAAGGGAGTTAAAAAGTAACAAAAGTGATCCGAACAGCAGTATTGGGCTTTTAGGTCCAGAAATGCAAAAAGCCCACCCGTTTACTCTAAAACCCTGAACCCTAGTCGATGGTAGGTAGGTGTCGGTGTGAGCTTCTTCTTCTACAAAACCCTGTAGCTGTTGCGAGCGCTAGAGTGAATTCCACTTATACTCTCACGCCCCCTCCTTCTTCTTCTTCTTCTTCTGAAAGTTGAAGCGAAAATGCCTCTGGGAAAAGAGAAGGGGACAAAAGCGAATCTCGGTATTGTGGTGTAGAGACAGAGTTCAGCGATGACATGCCACGCGTCCTTGCTTTCAATCTCTCACCCTCTGATGGCTTCGACTTCGTCGTCGCTCCTCTGGTTCGTCTCTTTTTCACACCCTTATCATTATTCTCAACGGTGGCCAATTAGCCACTCACACTGCAACTGTTACAGTTGCTCCCTTTTAGTGTGTGATTGGTCAGTAAGCTCACCTACAGTGAAACTGTTATATGGACCCTTTTACTTTGAAGCTTCTCCGTTTCATTGCATTGGTCTCTTCAACTACATTTCCGTTTAACATGATTTATTGTTACTGTTAGAGCCGTTTGGAAGAACTTACCAAGAGTTTATTTGGTTTTATGCAAAATTAGTTTATGATTTTTATGTAAGCTTTTTTACCTTATTTTTGTAAACTTGTCATAGAAGTGAGAAGTGTACGAAAATAAGCTGTTTTAGCTTATTTGAAAACAAAACTTATTAAATAAAGTGCTTAATGAAGTTTTTTTACTGAAAGGTATCCTTATTCTTTTACCGTGTCTTACACTTTGAACACAAGTTGGGATTCTTAAATGTGTCCTGCCGGAGAAGTGAGAAGTAAGTGTATGAAAATAATCTTTTTTAGTTTATTTGAAAAATAATTTTAAATAAGTGCTTAATTAAGTTTTTACTTAAAAGGTATCCTTATTCTTTTAATGTGTTTTACACTTTTAAACACAAAGTAGGGATGTGTTAGTACTTTCTCGTTGAACTTACGGTAGCTAATTAGCCAGTCATATAGCAGCTTGCTGCTGCCATTTTATATGTGATCGGTCAGTAAGCTTACCCAAAGTAACCATGTCTAACGGTTTATTTGTGAAGCTTTTTCAATGTGGTTTCACTCTAAGACCTTAGACTACATAAGTGATAACAAAGCTCCTTGATGGGGTTTGAATTAAATTTTGTTTTTAGACCTGCCAAATGGATAGCTAGTTTTCTCTCGTGCAATTTCTTGAACGTGTGCAGTCTATTTTGCAACTGGTGAAAATTTTAGGAAGGCTGTCGATCTATGAACTGAGTGTGAATATAACCTTTTGCACATGTAGTTTCCTACTGCCTGTTTAACTACTAGGATTTTATGGTGCAATCCAGATGGATCCTGCTTATCGACCAAGCTTAGTGCAAAAGGATGGTTTGAGATCTGGTGTTCTGCCATTTTCTGGGTCGGACTTGGTCTTGAGCCCATCCCAATGGAGTCATCATGTAGTGGGTATGAATTGCCTATTTTTCTTATGATTAGTAATTTTTTTAGTTTTTTTAATTTATGTTACAAATTTTGCATATTTCATTATAAAATCTACTCTTCATTTTAGCTTCATCCATTTCCGTATGCTTGGATTGCAAGCATATTGATTTATTTGTCAATTCCGTCGGGTTGAGTGTAGTTTGAAATTGCTTCCTGCATCAAAATTTAATGGTTTATTGTTTTTGTTTTGGGTCCCTTGTTGTGGGCTACATAATGGGATGTAACCCTCACCCTTCCCAGCGATGGCAGCATAATTGCGCACTTTGTAATAATGAAGCCATGACATGTGTTGAAGTTAGTTCCTTACAAGTTGAAAATATAGTTATCAATCCTGGAGCGGCCGATCCCAAAAATGCCATAGCTGATAGCGGGATGGTCGTTATACCAAAGATATTAGATATAGTAAACATAATTTTTCATATGCCTGTTAATCAGTAATATTCAAAATTTATATTTTAAAGACACAATTACTATTAGTGTGAAGCATAATTAAGTTAGAAATAACAAAAACCATAAGAATGCAGGCATGAGTTTAGTTAGAGAAGGGCCTATTTTTCTGTTTGTTCTTTTCGATTCTTTAAATGCTTTTGTACTAAATTTTCTACTATTTAGTGATTGTCTTGTTGGTTTCGCAACTATATGAAACTTCTCATGTAATTTATTGAATTTTTTTCAGGAAAAATTAGCTCATGGATAGATCTGGATTCAGAAGATGAAACCGTTAGGATGGATTCTGAAACCACTCTTAAACAAGAAATATCTTGGGCCTCTCATCTCTCTTTACAGGTGTGCTTTGGTATATCCAAGTTGCAGGAAATTTCAAATTTGTATTTGTGCTGCCTTATCCTGATTCCTTAGTTCAATTAGTGGCTTAACTCATTAATTGGATCAGTTTGAAACTTTTACTTTTTCTTGAATTGCAAAAATGGTTGGTCATTATTTTTCTTGGCAGAAACCATTTTTATTTTCTCAATTTTATGGTTTTAATCGAGTTTCTATGATTGGATTATTTCTCCTTCCCACAATTAGATAGCATTCCTCTGATATTAGTTTATTTAGGAATTTTTTAAGGCTATGTTTGGATTGATGGAAGATGATGGAATGGAATGGAGCGGAACATAATGGAGCAGACGGAATGGAAGGGAATGGAATAAAAACCCCACTCCATTGTTTGGATATATTATTTGGAAAGTGAATGGAATGTGTTATAATTTTTTATTACTATATTACCCTTATTTTAAAAGTACAAACATTCAAACTTCGTCACCACATCTTGCCTCACACCGCTTTATCGTTTCCTCCATAGCTGGGAACTAGTTACTTAGAAGGGGAATAACACTCAGATCTGTTAAACAATACAAAGTTGGAGGAAATTGATAGCATATTTATTTTCCCATTCTCTTTTTCTATTATAATATTTTGCCTTTATTATATAAACCCAGTAGGTTTCGAATTTTTTTTGTGGTCTTGCTATATAGATGAATATACTTACCTTGTCCAGCGGTCCAACCATTTAATTTTGTTTATGAGAAAAAATCTCGTTTTTGGAATTGTAATTGCAGCAAAATATCCACGACTGCGTGTCCTTCTTCATAGTTTCTACTACTGAAATCTAAAGCTTTGGCAATAACAAGACAGTAGGATTTTGTGAGTAAGCGTTGGCAGAGAGCATGTTGAGGAAGATGGGTTCGGGTAACAAGGAAGAATAATATGGTTGTGCGAGGACATAATAGTAATCTTATAAGCGTCCGGTCTTTTTGTTCCATCCCATTCCCCCAATTTGGGAGGGAAGAAAATTGAGGGTAAGTGATGGAATAGGATGGTATGAGTTCCATTGAGTTCGATTCCTTTCCAGCCTCTTTTATCAGGTCCCCACAAGGCACCATCATGCGCTTCCATTCCGTTCCCCTCCATTCCATCATCGTCCATCAATCCAAACATAGCCTAAAGGTATATCAAGCTCTGGGGGAACCCAAGTGTTATAAAAAAGTGGCCATGGCGGTGCCATGGCGGATTGTGGTGGCGATTTTTGGCGACCGCTATAGCCAATTTGTGAAGGATGGCGGCGCCATGGCCGCAATGCCATTTTATGGCGGCTTAAAATAAGCGGATTTTTGGCCTTCTGCTATGTCCGCCATCCATGATCGATAACACTTTGTTAAAATGAGAGAAGTGATGTGAATACATATTCTTCACTTTAACTTGACAGTGCCGATGAGTGGTTCCCAGGAAATTCGTTCTCGACACTTGACATGGTGATCTACTTTAAGCGAAGTGAAAAATCAAGGGTTTTATTTTGACATGATAGGGAACTTACCTGTATCACTGTTGTTGGCTTTGCCACATCTCCTGGTGATGTTTTGTGTTAAATTGTTTTAAGCATGCTCATTGGCTTTGTAAAGTTATTTCATGCTTATATCTGTTATAAACTGCATAGCATGCCACTAGGATTATGTCATAGATCATTAGGTTGATATGTTATAGTTAAAAACAGAAAGAAATCCTTTTATTGGTTGTGATTTACAGTTGGTTTTTCTAACCCCTTCAAATGTGCTGTAGGCTTGCCTGCTTCCAGCTCCCAAAGGGAACTACTTGCGCTAATTATGCTAGGTGTGTGAATCAAATCATACAGGGCCTAAGTAATATGCAGGTACCATTCTAATACCTGGTTCATTTGTCTTTCCTCCATGAATTTCATTTTCACCATTCTTATATTTTCCTGTTTCTTTAACCATGTAATAAAGTTGTGGCTTAGGATTCCTCTGGTGAAGCCTGATGATGAATCTATGGATGCAAACTCTGATACTCTGGTGAGCAATATCTCAAAATCACGCACGTTTGTTTCGCTGGTATGGGGTTGTGTATTGTATCATTACTTATGTTCTTTTCTATACACATATATGCCCCCCGTCCCCCTCCTTCTTCAATTGTGGACTTCTTATTTTTCAAACTCTACTGTCAACTCTTAAAACATATAATAATTTATGATCCTAAGATACAAAAATGTTAAATCCATGATAATCTCTTTTAGTCAAAACTTGTATGATTCAAGTACACTTGAAAAGAATCATGAATCCTCAAATAAGTTTGCATTCCTGGACTCGACATTGTTTTGGCCTAAAATCATATAGTTTTAATTTATCCAGTTGGATACCTGGGTTGAATTCCCTATGTTCTACAATATGTATTAGGTTTATGATGTTAATTTTATGTTACTATTACTATTTTTTTTTTGTCTTGTTATGCTACAATTTAATCTCAGTGATGACTAAGTATAAGATAATTGTTGAGTAACTATTTTTTTCATTTTAGGTTATGTTTTTAAGATTATATTTTTATATTTTTTATTGTTTGAACTCATTAGAGTGTACGATTCAAATTTCACAGGGCTTCAGGATTTTAGTTAAACTTGAGTTTGGCAACCTTTTCTTCCTCTTAACGAAACTCCCTATTCTGAATGAAATTAATGTTGTTATTGCAAAGTCAAAGTGTCATGTTCAACGAGACATGACTCTGGTGATTCAAGTGTACATAGACACAACTTTGCAGTGGATCAAATTATTTAGGGTTTTCAATCAGTTAAGTAAAGTTTATGATCACATGTATATTTTCAGAACTTTCTAATCCTGTTATTTAGGTTGACTCTTGGGAAATATGGAATTCATTTCGTCTGCTATCACGAGCATTATAGTCATCTGTCTGTTGCACTTGATATTTTGTGAGTAGTTTATTGGTCCTTTGACCTGTTATACTTGATCTTGCAGTTTATGATTGATTTTTATTCCTAAACTCATTTTATAATTGCCAGTACCATTTCATTATTAATATCCTGAATGATGATGATTGTTCTTGTTCCTTAGGAATACTCTACCTTCAGCAAATTCCCTAGGACGTTGGTTTGGGGAGTCTGTTAGAGCAGCTATAATAAATACTGATGTAAGGACATCTTGTTATTTATAATGAATCTTTCAAATATGAAGTATGGTGGGCTGATTCTTATCTAAAGTCATCATGGTTTTGATTTGAATTTTGTCAGTCCTTTTTAACAAATTCACGTGGTCACCCATGCCTCTCAAAGCGTCACCAGAATTTAGTTACTTGTTTTTTTAACCATTCTGTACAGGTAAGTCATTCAAATTCTTTGCTTCTAGTATTCTTGTAAATGTGGAGTCTATTAACTGTTGATGGAAAAAGAATTGTGCAGTTAATGCGACTGCAAACAACCTTGCAGTATTAAAATTCTAGTATCCCATTTATATTTTTATTGGGGACTGCATTACTGCTTATTTGATTATGAAGGAATGGAATTGAGGTTCAAGTAGCTTTGTTTTTCTTCAAAGGTCTTGAGTTTGTTTGAAACATATGTCCAGATCATTATATCTGGAAACCCTGTTCATCCAAAAGCAAGGGTGTCTGCAGATGCTTCTCATAATCATTCTGTTGCAGGTAAATTCCTATTATAGGTTCATAAATTTGTGATCTTGATTTGAGTTTATTCTTTAAGTAGTTACAAATTACAATTTATAACTTAACTATTTTTCTTTTGGTTTGGGCCCTTGGCATAAAGTCTAATAGTGAGTTTTTGCACTTCAGATTCACAAAGACATCCATTGCGGCCATATCTAGGCTTTGTTGGTTATCTATACCAAAAAATGGATCCTCTTCCAGAACAAGAGCGTTTTGAGGTATCTATCTCTACATATGTTCAATATATATGGATAGCATTATCTGCTGTTATCTTTCTTTTGACCTCTCAGCATCTTATGCCAGCTTGGTTACAGGGATTTTTGCAGTCACCGTTGCAAGTCGTGCTCTCTTATTTCTTCTCACTAGTCATTTATTGGCGTCTTTGTTGCTGTAAGATTCCGTTGCACTTTTCAGAAAAATGATTTTGGATTTTTTTCTTCAAATTTTTGTGCAGCCTCTGATGGATAATTTAGAGGCTCAGACCTATGAGACTTTTGAGAAAGATGCCGTGAAATACATTCAGGTATGGCAATGCTTGTATGATACTCTCAAGTTCATGCATCCATTTTATGTGTATCTTCTCTCTGTCTCCCCCCTTGCTGGGCTACCTTAGTCTGTTGTAGTTAATTGGTGTGAATCAGACAATCAGGATGTCCACTACTTGCCGCTCTTGAGCAGTTGAACTGCCTGGGGCGCTCATTAAAGATAAAACTCTAGTAGTTATAGCACCTATGCTGATGTTATGAGTTTTATGATGTGGCTGCCCCTATTCTTCAATTGTTTGATTTTTTCTTTAATATGTTGGGATGATGTAGATCGTATTTTATATAGTCAGTTTTAAGAATGATTTGATTATCTGTGTTCCTTGGAATAAAGGTGAATATAATCGAAGGCATCCAAATTTATGCAAGCTTTTATATGTAACATTGTTCTATTTGCTACACATAGGATCTGAAACATGTTAGTGTTGTCAATGCCTGCTTGGTAAATTTTTTTGATGAAAAGGCATTAGCACCTGCCATATTGTTTGTTCTGTGGAGTTCAAGGTTGTGTCTTGCAGCAACTGGTGGCTTTGGTTTCTATAAATTGTACTTGTAATCTTACTCATTAGCATTCCTTTGACAGTACCAAAGAGCTGTGTGTAAAGCATTGCTGGACAGGGTTCCTGATGAAAAGGCATCTGTGAAAACAACTGTAAGATTTGTTTTTGATGTTTCGTTCTTAATGCATCTTTAATTTTAGTTGCTTTTTCTTTGTGCACAATAAACATGCACCCTTTTTGGATGTTGTGCAACACAGCAAAGATAAAGTTTTTATCTTATTCTGGCTAGGTATTGATGGTTGTCGGTGCAGGGCGTGGGCCTCTTGTGCGGGCATCATTACAGGTGTGATTTTGTACCTTCTATTGATGAATATTTGGTGTGTTTGAAAAATATTAAATCATATTATGTTAAAGGGAATATCCTTTTCGTTAGTGTGATTTTTTTATATATTCATATGTAGGCCGCTGAAGAAACTGGACGCAAGCTAAAAGTTTATGCTGTTGAAAAGAACCCAAATGCAGTTTTAACTCTTCATGTTAGTTTTGGTTCTTTTAAATATTAACATTTATTTAAATTCTATGAATTTATGTGCCAATTTAATTTAATTTGTGTATTACATAAGCAGCTGAATTCAAACACATCGCTTGATCTTCGTGAGTATCAATTTAGTTGAACATTTTTACATGTTTGAATGTGTGCCAAAAACTATGTCAGCCCACGTAATTTTGTTTTAATTTTAGTAAATATAATTTTGGCCGGCGATGTTGTATGGGACGGAGTGTTGGGCGGTAAAAAATCAACACGAGTAAAATCAATGTAGCGAGAGATGAGAATGTTCTTGTTTGGATGAGCGAGAAAAACTAGGCGTGATAGGATTATGAATGAAAGCATTAGAGAGATAGTTGGGGTAGCACCATTTGTAGAAAAGATGGTTGAATCTCGACTTAGGTGGTTTGGGCATGTATGGAGGAGACCTTTGGGTCTGTAGTAAGGAGAGTGGATCGGGTGGAGGGCAATCCAATAGCTAGAGGCGGAGGTAGGCTAAGAAAAACTATAGGAGAAATTATTAAGATTTGGAGGCCAATGATTTAACTATTAATATGATTCATGATAGAACATTATGGCGCCGTATGATCCATGTATGCCGACCTCATCTCTGGGATAAAGCTTGGTTGTTGTTGTTGTTGTTGTTGTTTAATAAATATAATTTTAATAACCATGTCTGTATGTCTATATGGATGTTTGTAAGTAGGGATTTATAGTAAGTTAATAAGTTTTGTTGTTACTCTTGTGCAGTTGTGCCTCCCCCTTTAGTAAAAAGAAACATTTATTTAGAGTTTGATATGTGTAGCATTTGAAGTTTTCGTGATAGAGTTGTTAATAATTTTATGAACACATTCATTGACACTTTTTTTTAAAGTTATTTTTAGTTCTCACTCTTGAGAGTGGGGGTTCATATTCTATCATTTTTTAGGAACGTCCTCATAGTTTTTCAAGTTTATAGAGGTTTTATTTGCCTTTTTGCCCATTGTTTGAGGATTTTTATTCCATGGCTTCTATCTGTTGAATGTTACTATTATCTTACTATATTATTTTGGACATGACACTTAATTATTGGAACAGTCATTAATTAAGCTAGAGGGGTTGGGAGGATACCGTTACCATAGTCTCAAGTGACATGCGTTACTGGAATGCCCCTGAAAAGGCTGACATATTGGTATATTCTGCTCACTTATCCAAAATTGTTTAACTTTTATGGTATATATTCTAGTGTTTGATTGTGCTGCTGTCTTATATTTAGGTTAGTGAATTGTTAGGTTCATTTGGTGACAATGAATTGTCTCCTGAGTGCCTTGATGGAGCCCAGCGGTTTCTAAAGGAAGATGGAATTTCTATACCGTCCTCGTAAGTAACTTCCTTCCATTCCAATTGTTACTGGTTTACCTTCGTTAGATTTTCTTTTATTTTTGTTTTGGGTTATGTAATTTTTCATACACCATGGTAAGTTCTTCTAATTCAAGATGAATAGCTCTGCTCCCCTTCTATAATTTCCTACTTTCCCACTGTCAGGTAAATTTTTCGATAGTGAGTGTGCCATATTAACCAAAAGTGTCACACACAATTTAGTTTAAATATCGCAAACAAGAATATATTGCCCACACATCCACGATGTCCCTTCTCAAACATAACAGTTCCTCACAGCTCAAAAACCTACTTTCTACCCACAATCCTTATATACAGGTTGTAAGAGAATTCTATGGAGACGGCCAACCACACATCCATTGCCTCCTGCAGTTCCCGCATTGTTCAGAAATACAAGACCAATGGTTTTTTTATATATCTAAAATCACCTACATCATTGTCTCAATACCATCTTAACTTGCAAGGGGCAAGGAACTCAACTGCTGTACATGATTTCATTTCTAATATGGAGACTTCACCTAAGGAGGATGCATTAATGTCTAACTGCCAGAGTAAAGCGCTAGCAATAATAAGAAAGGCATATGCCAAATCGTTTCTCCTAAATTAAGTGGATTGGCTGCAATGCTTCTCTAATATTTCAATCACCGCCTAAACTGTTCCATCCATCCATCGTACCAATCATTTACACTTGTGAGTCATTCTGATCTGTTCATTTAATACCAAATAAAGCCAGAGATCCAAGGTCCATTTTGGCCCATGAGTTTGATTTTCAAAGGTCCATTGTGCATAGGTGGAATTTTGGTCCACACAAATGGTGAGCTGGTCACAGAATGTCGATTGCATATTATGTCGTGATAGATGCTGTCAAGCCCCTTTTTTTTTTTGAACATTGTTAACTTATTAGCACCCCACATCATTACGGTTCAGATCTGAAGTACGAAAAACTAAGACTGATAAAATATCTGATACCAAATTTTTTGCCAGGGGTTACATAATGTTATTGTACCTATCCTGTAGGTTGATGTGATTTGTGTAATAATTGTCAACCAAGACTCTGCTCCCAATACGTTTTACCTATGTGCGATGGACCAACTCACGACGTTGGGCCTTAAGTTAGAGAATTTGACTAGTGTGGGAATGATTGGTATGTTGGATTGAAAAGTTCCACGGTTGGTTTGAATATGAGAGAATGACTTGGGTGATCTGCTAATGGTTTTGGACAAATTATTGACAATGCTCTGCTCTTGCCGTCAGAGATTAATGCATTGCCATAGGCATCATTCTATGACACCTTTGGCACCTAGCAGAACTTGTGATTGATAAAGTCGCGATATTTAGAAATGCAATCACTTGCTGCTGCTGGGTTCCTATTCCCTTGAATGTTAGGATGATATTGAGATGATGATGCAGGTGATGTTAGATAAAAACCTTTGGTTTTGTGTGGTTGGCCATCTTTGTGAAATTCTTGTGCAACACAAATATAAGGACTGAGTAGAAAATAGACTTTGGGGCTTTGAGAGACATTCTAGTTTTGATAATATGTGTAGTGGACAGGTGAGGGAATATAATCTTTTTGTTAATGTGAAATGATGGTGTTCCTGGTATTTTTGGGTTACTATGGCTTGCCTACTCTCCTTTTACTTCACATGTTACCCATTTATCTTTGTTAGGGGGTTTTCTTTTGTTTAGGGTTATAATTTTAACATATACCGAATAATCCGGTCAGTGTGTATGAGTTTCATGCTGCAGAGACTAGAGACTCTGCATGTGAATTCCTGAATCTTTTGCTCAATGTAAATTTTGGGAATTGTTTAAACTAAACATCATGCAATTGCCTTCAACTGTGCTTACTTCATGCTTTCTTCTTGTCACAATTTGTATCTATCCTGATTTAAAGTTACTGACTAACCATTTAGGTTTTAGTATTTGGGTATCCGTTTTTTTTTTGTATGACTTCAGACTCCCATGAATTTGTTGAAGTTTATACAATAGGAACAGATTTTACTTTACGATTTACCTAAATCAACAGCAGATCGACTAATAGGTTCCCGATATCTCTTTGGCCCAAATGTTCAGGGCCCACTCATGAGTTACCTTAGGCGGCCCAAAGATAAGGCTCTGCTAGTGTATTCCCGTAGTCCTAAACATAATATGAATGTGTAATGTGAATGAGTAGTATGGGTGTTTATAGGAGGCATGATGTCAGTGAGTTAGTTAGAGGAGAGAGAAGGTATGAAATGATTATAAAAGGGAAGGTGGTTTAAATATTGGGGGGTGGGGGTGGGGGGCATGCAGGTATTTCTGAATTGTAAGCTTTAGAGCCCGGACTTGGATTATTCCTCCATAGCTGGGAGCATTGTACTCTTATTTTCTGTGTTGGTCTTGCTATTTTCATCAATAATACATTCTCCTTTGTTTAGATAGGAATTAGTTCCTATCATCGACAGGATCAGGAACATAAATTTTTGACATGGTTATAAATTATAATGGCCACGGATTCTTCTGTTTATAGATAAAAAATGGGTTTCTAAGGTGCAATTAATGATTAATACATTGTGTATTCTAAACTTGATTTATTATTTTGTTTAGCTATTGTATTAATCATTGTGGATTACTGTTTTCAGGTACACAAGTTTCCTCCAACCAGTGACAGCTTCAAAGTTATATAATGATGTATATCTCTTTCAGTTATCCTGTTAAAATTACATATTCAATTATTTTTTTAATGACACTGTAAATGTATTACTTCATTTGCTTGTGGTTATATTTCAGGTAAAGGCACATAAAGACCTTGTACACTTGAAACTGCTTATGTTGTGAAAATACACAATGCAGCCCGACTTGCACCATCTCAACCTGTCAGTTGCTTCTCATGTAGTTGACTTTTCTTTCTTTTCCTTCAGTCCATCCATGGATCTGATCTCTATGCTGTTTGAGGATGGTGTCTTGTTTCAGATTTGTCTGAACTCATTAATTATTCTTTGCTTACAGTTTAGATTATTTAATTCCAGCTCATTTTGTTGATTTTGATTTAACCTGCACAGGTTTTCACCTTTACTCATCCGAAACCTGATGAAGAAAGCAATCAGCGGTATAAAAAGTTACACTTTGTGATACCTAATGACACTGGTTCCATAATGGTACATGGTATGTGCTTCTTACTGAGTTAGTTTCTGTGTAAATGATTTTATCCATAAGATATTTGATTTTACTTTGAATATAGCAATCAAATTTTTAGAATGCAATAGAGTGTTTTTGTCTTTTACTGTGTGCCGGTCTGTTGTCTTAAGTCATGGAAATGTTGTCAGGGAACAATTAAGTTAATACACATGGTTCTTTAATGGGAGTGTTGAAATTCCTGGTGCTTGCCCAGAACAGAAGTGCAAATTTTCTGCCACAAATAGAGAGAAATGTGTATTTGGATTGTTGCCAATAAATTGTCAGAAGCCTATTTAATTCATATAGAGGTATTGGTTGACGCAGTTTGGAGGGGTTTGGTCAGGGTTTGAAGTTTTTCTGTGAAACTTATCTTGCTGTTGCACATGATTAAGTTTGTGTTAATTTGGTATATGATTGATCAGTTATGTAGACTGTCCTGGCTAAGTGCCTCTCCTGATATTATAGTGTGTTGGTCTGTGAAGTGAGAGTGCATCTTATATTAAAAGTATCTTGATTGCTTAGTTGGCATACTTGGCTGCATTTTGGCCATGGGGCAGTCTTATTATGTATTATTGGGATGTTGGTATTGCTTCATTATGGCTTTAGCTTCTCTGTGTTGCGTAGTTGGTGTCTGTGTAGTCAATTGCTGATTGCGTAGCGTAGCGGCCGACCCTGAAACGCAATAGTGGTGTAGCGGGTAGTGGTATGGCCGCTATGCCGAGTATAGGGAAACTATACAAGAAACTTATACCATACACATATGAAAGCTAAAAAATAAAAGAATACACAAAATTAAAAACATATTCATAACGACTATTCAATGTTCATTGTTACCTAAATATTCAAAGTTCAAACCCAATATAAAGCAAATAAGTTCTAGCCTCCATGACTCAAAAAATAAACAAGTTCTAGCCTCCAAGGCTCAAAATTAGTCATCTAACCATTTAAAATAAATACTAGTGAATCCTTTAATTGGAATCACTATCTCCAAGGTCTTCATCTTCATGGTCAGTTTGTTCACCACCACTAGACCTCAATTCTTCTACATCCTCCTCAACTTCTTCTGCCTCTATAGGAGCTTCTTGGTCCCTTCTCCTTGTTCTTGTTTGCTGCCTAGTCATTGTTGATGGCTCACCAATTCAGCCACATTAGCAACATCCCCCCAAGTCAATATATCATCCCCAAAGACCAAGTCATCTTCAGCACCTTCTCCATCTTCAACCATTTCTCCCGTCAACCACTCATTACAAATATCAATGTCATTTAAGGCAATGGGGTCGATCCTGTTATGATTCTCAAAGCGTTCCTTAAGTTTTTGGTTATACTTGACAAAAACCAAATCTCGCAACTTTTGATGCTCAAGATTGTTTCTTTTCTTGGAATGAATCTATTTTAAAGTTTGAAAAAAAAGAATGTTAGTTTCTTTCACAAAACTACTATATAAATGTTTACAACAAATAAAAACCATTTCACATTTACTTACTTGCTCAAAGGTACTCCAATTACGCTCGCAACCCGAAGAAGAACATGTCAAGCTCAATACTCTAATTGCAATTTTTGCAAGCCTGGAACATGATGCCCATAAGTCTTCCACCACTCAGCTATATTGAATAACAAACTAGGATTACTATCAACACAAGCTCATGTGAATCTAGTCAATAATATCAAAATAATGCACTTTAACTTCAAAGGGAGCCATTGTAGTTCTACTTCTTATTGCAGGGCAAGTTAAAGCGTCCTTCAGACCTCCTATAAATCGCCAACTCATTGGTAGCTTTATCCTCTTGTTCATTATCACTAAGCCTCTCAATGCATTTAAGGAGCCCCAAATTAACTTCAGAATTCCGATCAATATCCGGGTTACCATAGAACTCGGGATTAAGGAAATGACCGGCTGCATGCAATGGATGATGAAGTTGGCATTCCCATCTTCTATCAACGATGGCCCAAATATCTCTATATTTGTCTTCATTTCCATTCAAAGATATCATGGCTTCCTTTGCCCTGTCCATCACCTCATAGATGTAACCCATAGCTGGCTTTTTCTCATTATCAACAAGCCTTAGTACTTCCACAAGAGGTCCCATGGCCTTCAAGCTGTAGAACACATCATTCCAAAATGATGGCATTAGTACAACATCCCTTGCCTTTTTAGGGTCCTTAGCTGCCTTTGTCTCCCCCCACTCCTCCGAGATGAACATCCTTGAAGGTTGCCTTTCTGTTTGTGCAACCTTTGCAATGTGAGGAAGTGAGTAGCAAGCCAAGTAACTCCAGCCCTTACCAATTCGGTCTTGTTAGTGAACTTTCTCATCATATTTAAGGCCATGGTATGATTGTAAATGAAGCTTACAAGAGAGACCCCTCTTTGACATGCCTTTTTGATTCTTGGAATTTTACCGATGTCTTCTAACATCAAATCTATACAATGTGCAGCACACGGCGTCCAAAACAGTTTCTGCCTTCTTGCTTCTAAAAAAGACCTATAAGATCAAATCAAATGGACATAATTAAATAACTAATTAAATAACAACCTATAAGATCAAATCAAGTGTCCAATAGGTAGCTAACTTAGCATAAAAAAAAGGCTCTTACCCGCTGAAACATAATTGCTACCATTGTCGGTGACAACTTGCACAACATTGTTTTCTCCCACCTCCGCCACAAGAGTCCAACAGTTAAAAAAGTCTCTGTCCACTCTTCACATTCCCAGAAGCATCAACACTCCTGACAAACATTGTCCCAAGTGGACAATTGACCATGAAATTGATCAATGTCCTATTCTTGCGATCTGAACTTTGCATTGGACATTATAGAACAACCGCTTTTAACTCGCTCTTCCATATGTGGCCGCAACATCTTTTGAGTGATCACTAGTTCCTTTTTCAAGAGTGGAACCTGCATCTCATGGTAGCTTGGAACCTTTAGATTTGGACCATAGTTGCCAACAGCTTCAAGCATGGCCTGGAAGCTTTTGTCACACACCACATTAAAAGGAATTCCACACTTATAAAAGAACCTAGCAATAAATTGAACCATCTTAGCCTATGCTTCTTTATCACAAGCAACATTGACACTTGTTTGCTTCTTAGCATAATGCAAATCTATGGGTCCTTTCACTGTTTTTCCTCTCTTGGCAGAAGGGGCAGCACCATCAGTAGTAGGTTTTCCGGCTCGAATATTGTGAATTTCTTGAACCTCTTCTTGCTCTTCATCATATTCGTTAATCTCATGCAAATGTGAAGCATCAGCCTTTTTCTTATGAAACAGTTCTATCAGCTTCTTCCTTACATCATGAGGAGTTTTATTGCGGTCATTAACATCACCCCTCAAACCCATTTGATGTTTTTTCGCTCTAGTGATGCCACCGGTAGTAGTTTTCTGACAAAAATCACATGTAACAGCCCTCTTGTTATTGATGTCTTTGAGGCTATTCCATTCCCAAGCTGGGTCAATATTATCCCCAGTGGGTTTAACCAAACCACAAGCGGCAGTAGAGGATGGTGGCAATGTTTGGGATGCCATCTACAAACAGAGAACAGAGATGGGACGAACAAAGGAGGACAGGAGGTCGCAATCGCACGAGAGGAAGCGGAGTCGCAGGGAGCTTCACCGTCGGTCGCAGGGGTGGTCTCGCACTCGCACAGTGGGTTGCTCTCGAAGAGAACAGCAAGGGTCCTTTTGTTTAGTTTAGGTCGAAAGAAGAGAGGAGGGAACCCTACTTCATTCAGAAGTTGAGGTCGAAATGACCAAAAGCCCCCAAATAAAACCCTAAAACGGCTCTAAATTGAGGGCATTTTTGGGTTTCACCCATTCTTCAGTGTTGCGCCCTCAACAGGTGCGATTTCGGCCTCGATTCAACCGCTAACAGAGGCGTAACGGCTGCTACACAAAACCGCAACGCACCATGATTTTGCGTAGCGCCGTGGTTCCGTAACGCTCCGCACTGCCGCGATAGTGGGTGTAGCGGCCGCAATCAACTACAGAGGGTTGGTGTATGTCATCTGTATGGTTTAACTGTTTTGCGCAACTCCTCGACCCCTTAATCCTAGTTTATCTTTTTTTTTGTGTTACAAAGCTTTGTTTATATTTATACTTACATTTTGCACTCCTTGATCGCAGGATTTGCTGGATACTTTGATGCAACTCTTTACAAGGATGTGCATCTTGGAACAGAACCTTCAACAGCAACACCAAACATGTTCAGTTGGTATTGTGATTTCTTTTTGCGTTTAATTTATTTTTCGAGCAACAGGAGTACTTGTATAAGAATAGTAAAATATGAGTACAATATCAGATGATAAAAATCCTCCTTAAAGAAACCACAACATGCAAACGAGATAGACACATCAAGCAAACAATGCTTGTCGATCTCTATGTATATGTGATTCCAAAAGAGCCGGTCTAAAATTAACCTATAACAAAGCACAGTTGATAGAAGAATATCTCCCTGGGAACTGAACTAGTATACTATAGCTTTTGTGCAGTACTTTCTTGAAAACTGTCATTCCTCTACACAACCATACTTACCAAATGACAACATGTAGTGTCTATATTTGCCATTTGGAAGATAAAGTATGCAAAAATGAAAAGAAAAAAATCAATGTGAACTTTGGATATCTATTATTTGACCTGTTTTTAATTCTAAATTCTAAAGACAATTATAGTCTACTGCATGTCTCGTGTGAATTTATTTCTTGATGTCCCGTGTCATGCTTTTTTTTTTATAAGCATATCCTGTGTCATGTTTGATCTGTAATTGTTGTTTGAATTTGGTTTTTTTTTGTGAAAAGGGTTTTCAGAGATGGTATTTTCAGTTGAATGGCATTCTTCATTGTGGGAAAATGCCAAATTCCAAGTACACGTTGATACCCGTACATTTGGTATGGGTTCCCTTGACCATTTTGGTATGGCGATGACACGTTTTTGTGGGATCAGAATGCATTTATGGCTTCTGTATATTATCTGCATGATGGATATTTTAACTCTGTTCGATGAGATTTTAGGGATTATTTATTTATATTTTTATATTTTTATGTGATTATGTGGATGCCGAATAACATTCCTTTTTCCAAACGGTAATGATTTGGTAATGCAACTCAATTTCTCAAACCCTGCATTTTTTGGTTTTTATATGTAGGTTTGCAATATTTTTCCCACTAAGGTCACCTATTTGTGTGGATCCTGGTTCTACCCTTGAAGTGAGTTTCTGGCGCTGTTGTGGTCCTACTAAGGTTGGTTTTCCATCACTTGCTACTTTGCCATTTAATCATTTTTTTTCTTCATCCCGTCATCAATTCTTTCCATTTCATATTGTTGAATTCGATTTCTTTATTGAATTTGAAACAGGTTTGGTATGAGTGGTGTATTACATCTCCCTCTTTGTCTCCAATTCACAACAGTAATGGACGCTCATATTGGGTTGGGCTTTAGAGGCTTATACTAGCTGGAATATTCGTTAGTGTCTTGAGTTTATGATGCTGCAACGCATGGCAGAAGCAAATGCTATTTTGGTGATATGATATTTCAGGATTTAAGTACAGTACTACAACTGAATACAAACTATTTTGAAGCTAGCCTCGTAGTGGATCTCTTCATTTCAATTCCTTCCAAGAAATTACGTTGATCATGTTGTACACTAAGCTGTTTAAGATTGGATTTAGTGCATCCATCTAATGTAATTATAACGTCCATATATATCATGAAAATTTTGGTGCGATTTGTTTTTTGTGTGTTTCAGTTTGTGTTCTTATTTATGTTACATCGACCTTTAAATAGGGTAATGATTATTTAACATCTCTTATTGTTACTTTTTTATTTTTATTTTCTTAATTAGTGCTTTAAGTTTTATACTTTTATTGTTACTTTAACAATGCCCTTTATTTCTTAATCAGTGGTAAAGAAATCTCAAATGATAGCAGCATAGATTTTATATATTATAATAGTGAAATTTAAGTTTATACTATAAATGAAATATGGGAGTAGTGTTGTTCGAATTGAGGTTATTCAATTTGCCAATCTATACTCCTTGTCCTTGCTAATCAATCAAGATTTTTATTTTTTGTAAAATTGTGATTACTTAAGGAGCGTTGATAGACAACTAGAAGTTGTTTTTGTTTCTTCTCCAATGTACCAAAAAAGATAGACAACTAGAAGTGCTAATAGTGTCACCAGTTCTTTCAGATCTATCTATTAATTTTTGAAATATGCAATTATAAACGAAGTTTTATTTGAAAAAAATAAGGATTTAATTTGTTATGCAATCTAATTTATTACCTTAAATTTGTAGATTTATTTAATTAATAAATAAAGTATCAAATACTTTGAGTTAAGTCATTGTATTATGGATTTAATAAGTGTAAAAAAATTATGCTAATTTATTTATTTATTAAAAAAAAAGGAAAAAAATGACAGTATCAATCAATCATAAATTGATATCATTCTGTCAAAAAAAATTTGACACATCATTAAAAATTGTAGAGTCTCATATTAACAATCATCCTATAAGTCACCTGACTATAATTTGTGATTGATTGGTAGTAGGAAAAATTTACAATGATAGTACATATCAATTAATCTCTATTTTTTTTAAAAATTAATTTGAAAAAAAAATATATTACTACTTTAATTTTTTAACATACCTTGAACTTGAAGGCGCAAGTTAACAAAACGGATCTCGATTCCCTGCCTTTGGCGCGGGAAAGGCAGGGTGCCTCTCCCTTCTTACGGACGCCGATCAATCAATCGATGCTCCATAGGGTGCCACGTGTCAACAACTTTAAAATTAAAAAAAAATACAGCCATCATCGCAGGACCGTCGCCATCGACTATGACCGTCGCCATGTCATCGAGGTCGACAGCCGCTGCCGCCATGTCTCCTTCTCTTTGTTTGTTTCCCTAAAATGGAACCGGTCCCAACAACAAAGAGAGGAATGCGAGTAGATCCCCATCAGGCATCACGCCACCCGGCGTCGATGCGTCAATATTATTCATACTCTATTTTTCTTGATTCCAATTTTAAGGTTTTCATGGCCATTTATTCCTCCTCGAACTTGGATCCAAGTTCCTTTTCTATCAAAGCGTTTTATTTCATTTTCAACTTTTCTGCATGTTTCAATCTGCAATTTATTTTTGGAGATGATTCAAAACCTACATACAACAAGTGCTTGAGGTGGTCATATATGGAGTCATTTTTCTCTGCCTCTGAATGTAAGAGAGTGGTCTTCTCTTCAACCTGTAAATGCAGAGCAGAAGGAACAATGGTGTGGTGACAACCAATTGGCCTTGGCCTCGTGATGTTGTCCGACAACGAGATCTAGCTCGTCGGAGCCGAACTGTAGTGGTACACGACGAAGGAAAAATAAAGGCATGATGGTCCAAGGTACGCGACGAGGTGGCGGCGGTAGCGGAGAGGTACTATGCACGTGAGGGGAAGAGGGAGATAGTGATAGTTTCATTTTCTTCTGCACAAGTTTTGGTTTCTTTTTCCTGCTAAAAATGGAAACATGGCATCATCTGGAGCATCAAATTAATCCAATGGTCCAAAAAAATATAAAGTCACTTGCCTTTCCTGCACAAAAGGCGGTGAATCCGTATCCTAACAAAACTATAATTTTATTTTGTAATTGTTATCAATTTTTTTTAATCAATTGTTATCAAATTTTAAGAAATTATTATTATTATTTTTAATTTATTCATGAGAATTGAGCCCGGCCCACTGGCGAATATTTTGTGCATTCATAAATAACGACCTTGTCTCAAACGAAGACTCATGCAGGCCCAATCCTTAAATATTATTATTAGGATAATTTGAAGCAAGAGGAACCCACATTAGTTTTTATTTTATTTTTCTAAAAGAGTAAAGGTCCAAATTGGTCCCCGAAAAATTTAGAGGGTCCATTATTGGTCGTGAAAAAATAAATTACCTATTTAGTCCTCAAATTTATAAACGCGGACACATTAATCATTCCTTCTATTTCCAACGTCTTACTTTGTACATGTATCCTGTTAACCATCCATCTTTGATTTGTTAGTGGTCTTGTGTGAACTATAACAAATTTTCATGATAAAAAAGAACAAAAGTAAAAAAATGTGCCAAATTTTAAAATCTTAACACCTGAAAATTGTGCATGTTTTTTACTTTTTAGTCATTTTTTACTATGAAAATTTGTCCTAGATAATATCAAACCACTAACAAATTAGGCACGACAACGAGACACATGTCAAGTAAGCAAGCGAACATTGAAAGTAGTAGAAAGAGGGATTAATATATCCCATATATATAAATTTGAAAGACTAAACGTGTAATTTATTTATTTTCCTCAAAAATTTTCACGACCAATTCAGACCTTTATTCATCCTAGATTGTTTTGTACAAAGATGGTTTAAATTATCCGTCAAAAAAAATGTTTAAATTAAAATATCACAACCTCATTATTTGTTCGATCCATTTTCCTGCTCTCGTTTCCTTTGGCAGCGAATAGCACATCGTCTCTAGGGTTTGTTTGCTTTCCTCTTTCTTCTTCTTTCTTGTCTCCTTTCATACTTTTCTGGTTCGCTTCGCATTACACGATTGAAAAATCGATGAATTAGAACACTGATTTTTATTTAATCCTTATACTG
The DNA here is from genome assembly GCA_030762895.1 of Sophora flavescens. Lineage (NCBI taxonomy): Eukaryota > Viridiplantae > Streptophyta > Magnoliopsida > Fabales > Fabaceae > Sophora > Sophora flavescens. The sequence goes on along the minus strand of JAUPTC010000149.1, from coordinate 26,649 downwards.
CGACGCACTTCGTTAACCAGATTCGTTTGGATTTTCGATTAAAGTTCTAAATCTCTCTTTCTCTCTGTATCTAGGGTTTCAATTGCAGAGTTTTTGAGTCATGTACAACGGAATAGGGTTACAGACCCCAAGAGGGTCTGGTACGAATGGGTACATTCAAAGCAACAAGTTCTTCGTGAAACCTAAAACTTCGAAGGTTGCCGACAACACGAAAGGTTTCGATGCCGATCAGGGCACTGCTGGTGTTACCAGGAAGGCGAACAAAGAGATACTTGAGCATGATCGCAAGCGTCAGATCCAGCTCAAGCTTGTTATCCTTGAAGATAAACTCATCGATCAAGGTTATACTGATGCCGAGATTGCTGAAAAACTCGACGAGGCTCGGAGAAGCTTGGAAGCTTCTGCTGATGATGAATCTGATGGATCTGCACAAAACAAGTAGCTTCATCTGTCCCTTTCGCATATTTTGAATTCTTATGTTAGGTTTCTGATTGAATTGATATGATGTGGCTGTATTCTAGTCTTTGTGCATACAGGGTTTCTGTTTAGCATGATATGATTCTCGTGCCTTCAAATTAAATGGCCAATGGTTATGTTTTGAACTATGAAACCCGGATACTCCAAAAAATGCAAACGGGTCGTACCTGTATCCCCACACCGATACTCGTAGAATACTTCGGGATACATACCCGATAATTATCCTCTCTTTTTTTTTTATTTAAATTTTTTAATGTTTTTTACATGATAGTTGTATGATACTTCTGTATACATATCCAAGAAGTATCCCTTTGGTAGACATGTTACTTGATTAACCAAATTTAGAAGCTATGATTTTTCTGGATGATGGTAAAGGGGGAGAACAGAATGAATCAGTTAGTATTTGACAATAATTTAGAAAATATGTTTTTGAATTGTTGGCTATTGTATAGAGTCAAGACTTGTTTTGAGTTCTACTAATGATACTTTTATTGATATTCTGACATAGAGGAAACAATTTATTATATTATGATTATGATATAGGTAACATTGTATCTTTTTGTTATTATGATCATAAGTATCATTTTGTAAATTGTAATCATCATAGTCATACATTAAGGAGAAATGATCAATGTATTTTTTCTTTACAAATATTCTGCATCTATATAAACTATTTTCCTATAAAAAAATTCTTATCGTATCCAAGCCGTATTGTCTATTGTGTCCTGAATTTCAAAAAATTTTCCGTATCCTTGCATCCGTTTCGTATCGTTCTCGTTTCTTACTAAGTATCCGGGCTTCATAGGTTTTGAACAATCTATTCTGATCCTTGAGGTATTGGATCTCTGTCTATGATGAAAAGTTTGCATTTAGGGTGTAAAGTGGTTTGTTTTGTTTTGATGGTTCCTTATATATAGATGGAAATAGAATTAGGGTAATAATAAAAGGGGATTTTTGTTATGCCCCTTCCACTGATTATCCTGATTTCATTACTGTGGTAATGATATCTGTACGACACTTTGGTGTGAATGTTGGGTCTCAAAGTTGATTTGTAGGTGTTGTTACTCTTTAGGCATTATGTATTTTTGAATCCTTTTATTCCACTTTAAAGGATTACTCCAGCTTGATCTTGTTAGTTTTTTTTTGTAATACGTATACGTTGCCTTATACCTTGTCTTTTGGTTCTGTTAACAATAATTCTTTGGGGGATCTTTCAGGGTTTCTGAGACACAGACCCACCAAATTGCTGCTAGAAAGGAAAAGCAGATGGAAGCATTAAAAGCTGCTCTTGGCATAGTTTCATCATCTGAGGTCAACGAAACAGATGCACTTGAAAATGATGGTAAAAATGGTTCCAATGCAGAGGGTAAGCACCAGTTGAAACCGGAACATTCATTTTTGGACAGAGATTTCACTCGTAAGAAACAAATGGTTGAAGATCAGAAAGATGAAAGTGCTGATAAGAAGGTTGTTAAAGATTCAAGGCGCCAAAAGAAAGGTAGAACTCAAAAGAGAAAGGACAAGGATGATTCATCTGATTCGGATAGCAGCATGGATGACGACAACAAGCGAGATAGAAAGAAGCACCATAAAGGCAATAATAAAAGTGGTGATGAATATGATTCTGATAGTGATACTGAGAGGAAGGTCAAGGCTTCACGGAAAGATTTAAGGTATAAGGTTAAGTGTAAAAACAGCTGAATGAGAAAGATTTAATCTTTTCCAAACAAACTCTAAGACCTTTGGTGGGTGAGGAGCGAGTTGTTTCTATCGCATGCATAATTGATGCAGCATCGAGACTAGTGACAATGTAAGGGTGCTTCTCGTATTAGCGTGAAACAATTTTTTCTTTTCCAAGTTTTCTTAATCATGAATTTTTAATATAAAAAATAATATTTTCACATGTTTTTCATAGTCATGAAAAAATGTTACAAATTTTTTTCATTTTTTATAAATAAAAAAGAATTGATGACAAGATATAAAAAAATAAACAAGTTCTAATGTTAAAAAAACATCAAATATTATTAATATGAATAAATATTTCATTCCATTTTTCGTAATTTATTATATAAAAATGAATTTTTTTATACTATCCAAACAAAACAGATTATCTTTAAATTGATTTTCAGCAAACATACCCAAACAAAAACAGATGTTGATTATAATCGATTTTTACAATAATCAATTATACATATAAATTATAATTGATTATTAGCATAATCTATTTTTTTAGCTTTCCCAAACACATTCTAAATGTTTAAAAAAACCAAACAAATATCAATTCCAATATAAAATTAATTAATTTTATTATTTGCATGTAGTTTAAATCAAATCCCGTTATTATTCATTTCACTTAAACTATTTTTTATGAACCATCGTAACTAGGCCTTTTGGCTCCCCAATGACATCCTGTATATTCTCACAAGTTTCGGTCCTTTGTACCGATCATGAGACTAATCATCGATCGATTGTTTAGAATAGGGAATTATCCATTGGTTTCAACAAGCATCCAACTAGAGTGTCTCTACCAGATAGGATGAGATAAAAAAACAAGTTTACCATATTCATGTTCTATCCAGGGGCGGGCCGAAGTGTTACTCAGGGTGTGCACATGCACCCCCTCATTTTTTACAAAAAATTACAACTACTTTAAATGTTTTTATTTTGCCCCTCATTGTTTATTCATTTGCACTTACGCCACTCTACTTTCTTCCCTTCTTTCTTCATTTGACGTTCAGACCATTTGCCTAATGACTTTATATTGAGAGAGATGTGTTCAATAACATTAATAATGAGCTTATCACAATTTGAGAATTTTCAAATAGATCCTTATACTTAAAAAGTTTGTAATTGAGTCCCCGAACAAAAAAAATTTGTAATTAGGTTCCTTATATACTTTTCTATTATGGTTTCATTAAATATATGTTAAGTGATTCAACCACTCGTCCTTGTGGGTGATTAAACCTTTTGAAAAAAATTAAATAGGTTGCTATACTTTTTAGGAAAATTCAAATTGGTCCCTATAATTTTTTGAACACTGAAACTTTAATAGAAAAATTTATGAATGACCTATTTATAAATTTTTTAAGTGTTTATAAATCCCATTACAAACTTTTAGGGTTCATTTGGTGGTCAGGATATGATAGAGACTTATATGATAAGAGAACATGACAGGAGTATGATAGGAAATGAGCAGGATAAGCTGTTATCATATCTGACGTTTGGTGTCCATCAGATAACTAACCGGATAGCATTATAATTTTAGTATAAATTTTAAAAAATTTCATTTTTATTCTAAATGTTTTAATATTTTATTACATTTTTTTATAATTTTTTTTAATTATATAAAAAGACAGAATTATTTTTGTGATAAAATTACATATACTTTTTTAAATTTTATAAATATTGTCTAACTTCAATTATTTTTTTTATAATTTTAAATATTCATTCTGAGTTTTTAATTTACATATAGTTAAATTACTAAAATATTTTTTAAAAATATTTTTCTGTTTTTTAAAATAATATAAAATAACAAAATTAGCCTTGTGATAAAATAAAATAAAAAATACAATTAATTATTAATATATTTATTATTTTAAGTATTTTATATTACACTAACCTTTTTTTAACAATGTTATATTTTATTATACTTTTCTATCAAAAAAATACATTATATTTTATTATACTTTAAATCATCATATCCTATCTCGTTGAGTTCTAAACCATTTTCCCTCAGGATATAATTTTAACTAGATGGACATGATAGGATATGTGACATGATTGACTTATCATATCTTGCTTGCTCACCAAACAATAGTTTGAGATAGGATATGATAGCTTATCTTATCATGTCTCTCTTTATCTCGACCATCAAACGAACCCTTAGGGCTCGTTTGGTGGTCAGGATAGGATATAGACGGATATGATAAGAGAACATGATAGGAGTATGATAGGATATGAGCAGGATAAGCTGTTATAATATCCGACGTCTGGTATCCACCAGATAACCAACCGCATAAAGATTATAATTTAAGTATGAATTTTACATTTTTCGTTTTTATTTTAAATGTTTTCATCTTTGATTAGATTTTAGTTTTTTTTTATAATTTTCATTATTTCAAATTATATAAAAAGACAAAATCATCCTTGTGATAAAATTACATATAATTTTTAAATTTTTTTAAATATTGTCTAACTAAAATTAATTTTTTATATTTTTAAATATTCATTTTTTGTTTTTACTTTACATATAGTTAAATTATTAGATTACTTTTTTATATTTTACAGTTTTTTAAAATAATATAAAATAACAAAATTAGCATTGTTATAAAATAAAAATAAATTTTAAAATGAATTATTAATATTTTTATTATTTTATATTTTATTATACATTTTTTTGGTAACCATGTTAAATTTTATTATACTTTAAATTATTATTTTATTATACTTTAATTATTTTTTGTATTATATATTTTTATATTTTATTATACTTTAAATCACTCTATGCTACTTGTTACCAGAAAAAAAAAATACCTTATCCTATCCTGTTGAGTGCTAACCCAACCCTCCCCTCAGGATAGAATTTCAACTAGATGGACAGGATAAGATAAGTGATAGGATTGCCTTATCCTATCCTGCTGGCTCACCAAACATCAGTTTCAGACAAGATATAATAGACATCTATCCTATCACGCTCTCTTATCCCGACCACCAAACGGTCCCAAAGTATATGGACCTATTTGAATATTTTCAAATAGTTCATGGACCTACAAATTAAAATAATTCTTTATATGAAAATAATTATGATTAATTTTTTTGGAAATAAATTCTGCCACTGGTTTAGGTCCCGGATTCCAGTGCTATCCTATCATATCCTTAACCAACTATCCATATCTAACCACCAAACAGCCAAACAAGGCACATATATCGCTCCTCGTTTTATAGATTCATTCAGCGCTCAGCTCAGGTCAGGTCAGCTCACAGAATCTCATATTATCCTCCTCTGTTGAATCAGTTGACTCATCCTTTCCTCCTCTCATACACCAGCCACGTAATTTCCCTTGTGTGCAGCGCCACTCACTAACATAACATGGCTGTCACCGTCAAAAAAATGGCTCTGATTGTTTCCATGTTTGGTATTTTATCTTTCATACTGGGAGTTATAGCTGAAAACAAAAAGGTAATTAAGTAATCATCCAAAGTGATTATTTATGTGTGTGTCCGTGACTTGTAGTTTTTGATGAAATATGTACCCTCTGATAACTAATCTGTTACATATGACGAGATATAACTTACTGAAGATTATGTGACTGAAAAACAATAGGATGAATATATAGAGCATCTGAATCGGCTTTTTTTTTTTATGGTTACAGCCTGCATCTGGAATTCCAGTAACCGGCAAGGATGGTGTGAGGTGCAAGTACCCAGCTGATCCAACAGTTGCACTGGGCTATCTTTCTGTGGCTTTTCTTATTGCATCCACTGTGGTTGGATGTCTCTCTCTTTTTTACCCTTACAAAGGAAAATCTGTTCCACAAGGACTTTTCTTTAAAAGCACTACTTTCATGATATTCTTCAATATTGCATTGTGAGTACAGTGCTAGTTCCTTGTCCTTTTTTCCTATTCTTATCGTTCATTTTTCAAGTATTTTTCCCATTCTTTCATTCTTCTTAATTAGAAATGACAAATAATTTCTGATTGCCTAATTAGGGATGTGTAATTGTAGTATGGTTTGATACTAAAATTCTGACTCTTATATTTCATCCTGAAACGCGACTTTGGATATTTCAAATATATGACTAATTTTTTTTGGTAGTCATACAAAAGCATGATTCTTCTATTTGACATGTATGTATCGATATTCTTGCTACTTTGATAAAAAAAAAATTCCGGAACTCATCCTAATTATCTCTTTGGGTCGAATGAGGCTTAGGGTCGCCATGAGACTAATCTCTAATTCGATTAATTGAGCAATATTTTACCTCTTGATTCTTAGTCTTCTAATGGGAGTGACTCCATAGGAATTCAAACTACAAAAAAATATATTTTAGAGACCGAATATAGCGACCACTTGATCAATGCTAAATATGAAAATCCGGTCGTTGGCTGTCAGTTACTAAAATTGGTCGCTAAAGTTATTAAATCGGTCGCTAAACGGTCAAATGACCACCAAACCATTTTGTGACCAGACATTTGCTACCACATTTGGTGGTCGCTAAATGATTTAGCGATTGAAATTCCATATTTAGCGACCGAATTTGGTGGTCTCTATATATATCTTTTTTTGCAATATCGGGTTGCCCAAGTTCTCTTCCTTATTGGGGCATGTTGCTTTCATTTGATCAACACCCCGTTAGTTTCGTACTTTGATTTTTAATGGTTCACAAATTTACCATCCAAATTACTTCAATTATGTTTTAAAAATGGGTCTATAATATTGGTTAATGCAAATGTAAAACACTTTTTTTGCATCTGTTACTCCTAGTAGAATGCATCTACTTTGTTGTCACAATAATGGTAATCATCTGATGACTAGAGTATATCTATCAAGCACTGGCAGCCATGATATATGTGGCCTACCAAATTTCAGTTTATATTAATAAAGGTTTTATTTGCACAACTGATTTGGACATCTATATCCTATTTGTACACTCATACACATTCATTTATTACCTTTTTCTCTCCTCACTTTATTTTTTGAAAAACCACCTTTCTCATATAGTGTGTTGTCACCCAAAAGTTTTTCACAAAAGTTTCCATGTTAATATTTCTTCTTCCTGTTTCCTTATCTCTTATCTTCTCATTTTCACCGAATGAATTTTCTTTGTGAAATGGTGTACAAGGTTTTCAGCTGGACTAGCTGCAGCTATGCTGTTATGGCCAACAATCACAGAACAGATTTACCTTGCACGCAATGTGCACCTTGATCTCAACTATACTTGCCCTACAGCTAAAACTGGTCTCCTTGGAGGTGGTGCCTTTTTGTCCCTTGATTCAACCCTCTTTTGGTTGGTTGCCCTTATGTTAGCTGACAATGTTAGGGAGGATTTTTTTGATGAAGTGAAGGATGACAAGGGTGAGCTTGGTAAAGTACAAGTTTCCTCCAATGCTTGTGATGCAGATGTAGAAGTGAATGGAAGTGCCTGAAGTGTGTTAATTACTAAAAGTAGAAACATCATGCTGCATATAGTTAGTTAGCTAGTGTTTTCAAATTAATGATCTGTGGAATATAAATGTGTATTATAATTTACTTGGTTGTTCTCTCCTTATTATGAATTTTCATTGCGTTCAAGCAGGAACATATGGCTGTTTATGAAATGGTCTCATCAATGTCTCTATTTCTGCTTTTATTCCTTGAATGAAAACAATTTTATTTGAAGGCTTCATATGATGCCACAGGGATGGCCATGGTCCTCTCTTTAAAGCTTACTACGATTATTGTATTGAAGTTAACTTTTATATCAAAAATACCAAACAAAATTTGTTGTGTTACAAATACACTGCCATGCTTAATTACGAGGTTTGGCCTACGGAAGTTTTTTTTTTTTAATTTTATTTCTCACTAATTTTAGCATGTATTATTTGATAATTCATATTCTCGTATAAAATTTTGAATTTACAGAAGAGAAATGCCACTTAATACATGTTCGAAATCATAGTGTTCGTCCTAGAATTGGATAAGGCCCAATTCTTTGGAAGCTAAGCCAAATTGGGTCTCAATCCTTCTAAAAGCCCACCAATGATGTTATATAAGGAGACCTCTAGCTCCTCCTAAAGAAATGAGAAATTGATTTATTCTTAGTTCATTGAGAGATGACTTAGAACCAAGGTTTACAAAATCGGACCGACCATCGAACCCCAGAAGACAATGGTTCGAGGTTGTCAATTGTCCCAACCGGGGTTGAACCGTGGTTGAACCGGTTATAATTAAATATTATTATTTTAATTTTTAATATAATATTTGTAACAATATTAAACAAAAAAACAACATAACAACTAAAATTATTAAGCACAAATTTTTTTATTTTGAAATTAAACTAAATAAATATAAAGATATATGTTAAACTCATCTTCATAGGGAAAACCAACCCAAAATCTACAACCAGCCCACATATGTTAGAAAACAAAAGAATTGGGTTTTGGCTAGGATGACCCAAATCCTTTTATACTAAATTTTTTTTTAGGAAACCGGTTCAGGCCGGTTCACTACCGGTTATGACCGGTTTTACCGGTTTTGAACCGATTCTCCGATTTTTCCACCGGTTTAACACAGGGACGATTTTCCATGTAAACCGGACCGGCCAAGGTCACGGTTCCCGGTCCGGTTTTCAAAACCTTGCTTAGAACTACTTGAGCCTTGATTCCGAACAAGGATACGTAGGAGCAAGATTCTACATTCCGTTAAGTTGAATCCAGAATTTCCCCACCGTCACTACCATTGACGGAATTTATTATTCTGCCCTGAGTACATAGATATTGAAAGAGCCATTTTTGATTGGATGACTTGTATCTTTTCTTACACATTTTTTACGCTTGAATTCCATTTTTTCCTTTTTTTTACTATTACCAAAACAATATTAATAAGGTGTTCCAAAAATTCTTAACTATCTTGGGATTGCATTTCTTCAACTGATTTTTTATTTTAACCGACAGTTTGTAAAACTTTTATTGTGTTTTACCCTTCATAGAAATAAATTCTATGAAATTGCAAACTGGGTTTGACATATCTTATGAAGTATATTGAACATCTGAAAATTATGGTTAGTTACATTGAGTAGATTATTAATGAGTTAGGACTAGTGTTATTAAAACTAGACCGGTCCGACCGGTTGGATCGGAAACCGGCCCATAGCTGATCCGATTAGCATGTCAGACCGGTTAGACGCTTGAACTGATGCTGAGGTCATCAACTCGGCTAAGAACTGGGATGAACTGGTGCGAACTATCCTGTTGACACTGGTGGATGCGGTAACGTGGAGGTGTTGTGCCACTAGACCAGCATAATTAGTTAGTATACATGCGAAAAATAATATTAATATACTTACGTTTAGTACAAAATTTACAAATTTTATATATACCAGTTCTTACAGTTCAACTATTGACTCAACGGTTGAACCAATGACCCATTTACCAAGTGCCTTAACCGAGTGACCGATCCGATTTTGATAACACTGGTTGCGACATCTTGTTATATTCATTAACCATCCACCGAACATAATTGATCACGTATTTAAATCATATTAATCATCCAAATTGTTGTCCCATATGTTCAAATAAGACAAATGTAAATTCCACAATCCATTCTCGCTGAGGTCATGCAAGAGGGATGTCTTTCCCAAATTTAAACTTTTTGTATACCAAGAAAAAAAAAAAAAGAATCTGCCAGAAGCATAAAGGGAGTTAAAAAAGTAACAAAAGTGATCCGAACAGCAGTATTGGGCTTTTAGGTCCAGAAATGCAAAAAGCCCACCCGTTTACTCTAAAACCCTGAACCCTAGTCGATGGTAGGTAGGTGTCGGTGTGAGCTTCTTCTTCTACAAAACCCTGTAGCTGTTGCGAGCGCCAGAGTGAATTCCACTTATACTCTCACGCCCCCTCCTTCTTCTTCTTCTTCTTCTGAAAGTTGAAGCGAAAATGCCTCTGGGAAAAAGAGAAGGGGACAAAAGCGAATCTCGGTATTGTGGTGTAGAGACAGAGTTCAGCGATGACATGCCACGCGTCCTTGCTTTCAATCTCTCACCCTCTGATGGCTTCGACTTCGTCGTCGCTCCTCTGGTTCGTCTCTTTTTCACACCCTTATCATTATTCTCAACGGTGGCCAATTAGCCACTCACACTGCAACTGTTACAGTTGCTCCCTTTTTAGTGTGTGATTGGTCAGTAAGCTCACCTACAGTGAAACTGTTATATGGACCCTTTTACTTTGAAGCTTCTCACGTTTCATTGCATTGGTCTCTTCAACTACATTTCCGTTTAACATGATTTATTGTTACTGTTAGAGCCGTTTGGAAGAACTTACCAAGAGTTTATTTGGTTTTATGCAAAATTAGTTTATGATTTTTATGTAAGCTTTTTTTACCTTATTTTTGTAAACTTGTCATAGAAGTGAGAAGTGTACGAAAATAAGCTGTTTTTAGCTTATTTGAAAACAAAACTTATTAAATAAGTGCTTAATGAAGTTTTTTTACTGAAAGGTATCCTTATTCTTTTACCGTGTCTTACACTTTGAACACAAGTTGGGATTCTTAAATGTGTCCTGCCGGAGAAGTGAGAAGTAAGTGTATGAAAATAATCTTTTTTTAGTTTATTTGAAAAATAATTTTAAATAAGTGCTTAATTAAGTTTTTTACTTAAAGGTATCCTTATTCTTTTAATGTGTTTTACACTTTTAAACACAAAGTAGGGATGTGTTAGTACTTTCTCGTTGAACTTACGGTAGCTAATTAGCCAGTCATATAGCAGCTTGCTGCTGCCATTTTATATGTGATCGGTCAGTAAGCTTACCCAAAGTAACCATGTCTAACGGTTTATTTGTGAAGCTTTTTCAATGTGGTTTCACTCTAAGACCTTAGACTACATAAGTGATAACAAAGCTCCTTGATGGGGTTTGAATTAAATTTTGTTTTTAGACCTGCCAAATGGATAGCTAGTTTTCTCTCGTGCAATTTCTTGAACGTGTGCAGTCTATTTTGCAACTGGTGAAAATTTTTAGGAAGGCTGTCGTCTATGAACTGAGTGTGAATATAACCTTTTGCACATGTAGTTTCCTACTGCCTGTTTAACTACTAGGATTTTATGGTGCAATCCAGATGGATCCTGCTTATCGACCAAGCTTAGTGCAAAAGGATGGTTTGAGATCTGGTGTTCTGCCATTTTCTGGGTCGGACTTGGTCTTGAGCCCATCCCAATGGAGTCATCATGTAGTGGGTATGAATTGCCTATTTTTCTTATGATTAGTAATTTTTTTAGTTTTTTTAATTTATGTTACAAATTTTGCATATTTCATTATAAAATCTACTCTTCATTTTAGCTTCATCCATTTCCGTATGCTTGGATTGCAAGCATATTGATTTATTTGTCAATTCCGTCGGGTTGAGTGTAGTTTGAAATTGCTTCCTGCATCAAAATTTAATGGTTTATTGTTTTTGTTTTGGGTCCCTTGTTGTGGGCTACATAATGGGATGTAACCCTCACCCTTCCCGGCGATGGCAGCATAATTGCGCACTTTGTAATAATGAAGCCATGACATGTGTTGAAGTTAGTTCCTTACAAGTTGAAAATATAGTTATCAATCCTGGAGCGGCCGATCCCAAAAATGCCATAGCTGATAGCGGGATGGTCGTTATACCAAAGATATTAGATATAGTAAACATAATTTTTCATATGCCTGTTAATCAGTAATATTCAAAATTTATATTTTAAAGACACAATTACTATTAGTGTGAAGCATAATTAAGTTAGAAATAACAAAAACCATAAGAATGCAGGCATGAGTTTAGTTAGAGAAGGGCCTATTTTTCTGTTTGTTCTTTTCGATTCTTTAAATGCTTTTGTACTAAATTTTCTACTATTTAGTGATTGTCTTGTTGGTTTCGCAACTATATGAAACTTCTCATGTAATTTATTGAATTTTTTTCAGGAAAAATTAGCTCATGGATAGATCTGGATTCAGAAGATGAAACCGTTAGGATGGATTCTGAAACCACTCTTAAACAAGAAATATCTTGGGCCTCTCATCTCTCTTTACAGGTGTGCTTTGGTATATCCAAGTTGCAGGAAATTTCAAATTTGTATTTGTGCTGCCTTATCCTGATTCCTTAGTTCAATTAGTGGCTTAACTCATTAATTGGATCAGTTTGAAACTTTTACTTTTTCTTGAATTGCAAAAATGGTTGGTCATTATTTTTCTTGGCAGAAACCATTTTTATTTTCTCAATTTTATGGTTTTAATCGAGTTTCTATGATTGGATTATTTCTCCTTCCCACAATTAGATAGCATTCCTCTGATATTAGTTTATTTAGGAATTTTTTAAGGCTATGTTTGGATTGATGGAAGATGATGGAATGGAATGGAACGGAACATAATGGAACAGAACGGAATGGAAGGGAATGGAATAAAAACCCCACTCCATTGTTTGGATATATTATTTGGAAAGTGAATGGAATGTGTTATAATTTTTTATTACTATATTACCCTTATTTTAAAAGTACAAACATTCAAACTTCGTCACCACATCTTGCCTCACACCGCTTTATCGTTTCCTCCATAGCTGGGAACTAGTTACTTAGAAGGGAATAACACTCAGATCTGTTAAACAATACAAAGTTGGAGGAAATTGATAGCATATTTATTTTCCCATTCTCTTTTTCTATTATAATATTTTGCCTTTATTATATAAACCCAGTAGGTTTCGAATTTTTTTTTTGTGGTCTTGCTATATAGATGAATATACTTACCTTGTCCAGCGGTCCAACCATTTAATTTTGTTTATGAGAAAAAATCTCGTTTTTGGAATTGTAATTGCAGCAAAATATCCACGACTGCGTGTCCTTCTTCATAGTTTCTACTACTGAAATCTAAAGCTTTGGCAATAACAAGACAGTAGGATTTTGTGAGTAGCGTTGGCAGAGAGCATGTTGAGGAAGATGGGTTCAGGTAACAAGGAAGAATAATATGGTTGTGCAGGACATAATAGTAATCTTATAAACGTCTGGTCTTTTTGTTCCATCCCATTCCCCCAATTTGGGAGGGAAGAAAATTGAGGGTAAGTGATGGAATAGGATGGAATGAGTTCCATTGAGTTCCATTCCTTTCCATCCTCTTTTATCAAATCCAAACAATGGAACATCATGCTATTCCATTCCATTCCCCTCCATTCCATCATCTTCCATCAATCCAAACATAGCCTAAAGGTATATCAAGCTCTGGGGGGAACCCAAGTGTTATAAAAAAGTGGCCATGACGGTGCCATGGCGGATTGTGGTGGCCGATTTTTGGCCGACCGCTATGGCCAATTTGTGAAGGATGGCGGCGCCATGGCCGCAATGCCATTTTATGGCGGCTTAAAATAAGCGGATTTTTGGCCTTCTGCTATGTCCGCCATCCGCAATCGATAACACTGTTAAAATGAGAGAAGTGATGTGAATACATATTCTTCACTTTAACTTGACAGTGCCGATGAGTGGTTCCCAGGAAATTCGTTCTCGACACTTGACATGGTGATCTACTTTAAACGAAGTGAAAAATCAAGGGTTTTATTTTGACATGATAGGGAACTTACCTGTATCACTGTTGTTGGCTTTGCCACATCTCCTGGTGATGTTTTGTGTTAAATTGTTTTAAGCATGCTCATTGGCTTTGTAAAGTTATTTCATGCTTATATCTGTTATAAACTGCATAGCATGCCACTAGGATTATGTCATAGATCATTAGGTTGATATGTTATAGTTAAAAACAGAAAGAAATCCTTTTATTGGTTGTGATTTACAGTTGGTTTTTCTAACCCCTTCAAATGTGCTGTAGGCTTGCCTGCTTCCAGCTCCCAAGGGAACTACTTGCGCTAATTATGCTAGGTGTGTGAATCAAATCATACAGGGCCTAAGTAATATGCAGGTACCATTCTAATACCTGGTTCATTTGTCTTTCCTCCATGAATTTCATTTTCACCATTCTTATATTTTCCTGTTTCTTTAACCATGTAATAAAGTTGTGGCTTAGGATTCCTCTGGTGAAGCCTGATGATGAATCTATGGATGCAAACTCTGATACTCTGGTGAGCAATATCTCAAAATCACGCACGTTTGTTTCGCTGGTATGGGGTTGTGTATTGTATCATTACTTATGTTCTTTTCTATACACATATATGCCCCCCGTCCCCCTCCTTCTTCAATTGTGGACTTCTTATTTTTCAAACTCTACTGTCAACTCTTAAAACATATAATAATTTATGATCCTAAGATACAAAAATGTTAAATCCATGATAATCTCTTTTAGTCAAAACTTGTATGATTCAAGTACACTTGAAAAGAATCATGAATCCTCAAATAAGTTTGCATTCCTGGACTCGACATTGTTTTGGCCTAAAATCATATAGTTTTAATTTATCCAGTTGGATACCTGGGTTGAATTCCCTATGTTCTACAATATGTATTAGGTTTATGATGTTAATTTTATGTTACTATTACTATTTTTTTTTTTGTCTTGTTATGCTACAATTTAATCTCAGTGATGACTAAGTATAAGATAATTGTTGAGTAACTATTTTTTTCATTTTAGGTTATGTTTTTAAGATTATATTTTTATATTTTTTATTGTTTGAACTCATTAGAGTGTACGATTCAAATTTCACAGGGCTTCAGGATTTTAGTTAAACTTGAGTTTGGCAACCTTTTCTTCCTCTTAACGAAACTCCCTATTCTGAATGAAATTAATGTTGTTATTGCAAAGTCAAAGTGTCATGTTCAACGAGACATGACTCTGGTGATTCAAGTGTACATAGACACAACTTTGCAGTGGATCAAATTATTTAGGGTTTTCAATCAGTTCGTAAAAGTTTATGATCACATGTATATTTTCAGAACTTTCTAATCCTGTTATTTAGGTTGACTCTTGGGAAATATGGAATTCATTTCGTCTGCTATGCGAGCATCATAGTCAACTGTCTGTTGCACTTGATATTTTGTGAGTAGTTTATTGGTCCTTTGACCTGTTATACTTGATCTTGCAGTTTATGATTGATTTTTATTCCTAAACTCATTTTATAATTGCCAGTACCATTTCATTATTAATATCCTGAATGATGATGATTGTTCTTGTTCCTTAGGAATACTCTACCTTCAGCAAATTCCCTAGGACGTTGGTTTGGGGAGTCTGTTAGAGCAGCTATAATAAATACTGATGTAAGGACATCTTGTTATTTATAATGAATCTTTCAAATATGAAGTATGGTGGGCTGATTCTTATCTAAAGTCATCATGGTTTTGATTTGAATTTTGTCAGTCCTTTTTAACAAATTCACGTGGTCACCCATGCCTCTCAAAGCGTCACCAGAATTTAGTTACTTGTTTTTTTAACCATTCTGTACAGGTAAGTCATTCAAATTCTTTGCTTCTAGTATTCTTGTAAATGTGGAGTCTATTAACTGTTGATGGAAAAAGAATTGTGCAGTTAATGCGACTGCAAACAACCTTGCAGTATTAAAATTCTAGTATCCCATTTATATTTTTATTGGGGACTGCATTACTGCTTATTTGATTATGAAGGAATGGAATTGAGGTTCAAGTAGCTTTGTTTTTCTTCAAAAGGTCTTGAGTTTGTTTGAAACATATGTCCAGATCATTATATCTGGAAACCCTGTTCATCCAAAAGCAAGGGTGTCTGCAGATGCTTCTCATAATCATTCTGTTGCAGGTAAATTCCTATTATAGGTTCATAAATTTGTGATCTTGATTTGAGTTTATTCTTTAAGTAGTTACAAATTACAATTTATAACTTAACTATTTTTCTTTTGGTTTGGGCCCTTGGCATAAAGTCTAATAGTGAGTTTTTTGCACTTCAGATTCACAAAGACATCCATTGCGGCCATATCTAGGCTTTGTTGGTTATCTATACCAAAAAATGGATCCTCTTCCAGAACAAGAGCGTTTTGAGGTATCTATCTCTACATATGTTCAATATATATGGATAGCATTATCTGCTGTTATCTTTCTTTTGACCTCTCAGCATCTTATGCCAGCTTGGTTACAGGGATTTTTTGCAGTCACCGTTGCAAGTACGTGCTCTCTTATTTCTTCTCACTAGTCATTTATTGGCGTCTTTGTTGCTGTAAGATTCCGTTGCACTTTTCAGAAAAATGATTTTGGATTTTTTTCTTCAAATTTTTGTGCAGCCTCTGATGGATAATTTAGAGGCTCAGACCTATGAGACTTTTGAGAAAGATGCCGTGAAATACATTCAGGTATGGCAATGCTTGTATGATACTCTCAAGTTCATGCATCCATTTTATGTGTATCTTCTCTCTGTCTCCCCCCTTGCTGGGCTACCTTAGTCTGTTGTAGTTAATTGGTGTGAATCAGACAATCAGGATGTCCACTACTTGCCGCTCTTGAGCAGTTGAACTGCCTGGGGCGCTCATTAAAGATAAAACTCTAGTAGTTATAGCACCTATGCTGATGTTATGAGTTTTATGATGTGGCTGCCCCTATTCTTCAATTGTTTGATTTTTTCTTTAATATGTTGGGATGATGTAGATCGTATTTTATATAGTCAGTTTTAAGAATGATTTGATTATCTGTGTTCCTTGGAATAAAGGTGAATATAATCGAAGGCATCCAAATTTATGCAAGCTTTTATATGTAACATTGTTCTATTTGCTACACATAGGATCTGAAACATGTTAGTGTTGTCAATGCCTGCTTGGTAAATTTTTTTTGATGAAAAGGCATTAGCACCTGCCATATTGTTTGTTCTGTGGAGTTCAAGGTTGTGTCTTGCAGCAACTGGTGGCTTTGGTTTCTATAAATTGTACTTGTAATCTTACTCATTAGCATTCCTTTGACAGTACCAAAGAGCTGTGTGTAAAGCATTGCTGGACAGGGTTCCTGATGAAAAGGCATCTGTGAAAACAACTGTAAGATTTGTTTTTGATGTTTCGTTCTTAATGCATCTTTAATTTTAGTTGCTTTTTCTTTGTGCACAATAAACATGCACCCTTTTGGATGTTGTGCAACACAGCAAAGATAAAGTTTTTTTATCTTATTCTGGCTAGGTATTGATGGTTGTCGGTGCAGGACGTGGGCCTCTTGTACGGGCATCATTACAGGTGTGATTTTGTACCTTCTATTGATGAATATTTGGTGTGTTTGAAAAATATTAAATCATATTATGTTAAAGGGAATATCCTTTTCGTTAGTGTGATTTTTGTTATATTCATATGTAGGCCGCTGAAGAAACTGGACGCAAGCTAAAAGTTTATGCTGTTGAAAAGAACCCAAATGCAGTTTTAACTCTTCATGTTAGTTTTGGTTCTTTTAAATATTAACATTTATTTAAATTCTATGAATTTATGTGCCAATTTAATTTAATTTGTGTATTACATAAGCAGCTGAATTCAAACACATCGCTTGATCTTCGTGAAGTATCAATTTAGTTGAACATTTTTTACATGTTTGAATGTGTGCCAAAAACTATGTCAGCCACGTAATTTTGTTTTAATTTTAGTAAATATAATTTTGACCGGCGATGTTGTATGGGACGGAGTGTTGGGCGGTAAAAAATCAACACGAGAGTAAAATCAATGTAGCAGAGATGAGAATGTTGCGCTGGATGAGCAGAAAAACTAGACGTGATAGGATTATGAATGAAAGCATTAGAGAGATAGTTGGGGTAGCACCATTTGTAGAAAAGATGGTTGAATCTCGACTTAGGTGGTTTGGGCATGTATGGAGGAGACCTTTAGATTCTGTAGTAAGGAGAGTGGATCAGGTGGAGGGCAATCCAATAGCTAGAGGCAGAGGTAGGCTAAGAAAAACTATAGGAGAAATTATTAAGATTTGGAGGCCAATGATTTAACTATTAATATGATTCATGATAGAACATTATGGCGCCGTATGATCCATGTAGCCGACCTCATCTACTGGGATAAAGCTTGGTTGTTGTTGTTGTTGTTGTTGTTTAATAAATATAATTTTAATAACCATGTCTGTATGTCTATATGGATGTTTGTAAGTAGGGATTTATAGTAAGTTAATAAGTTTTGTTGTTACTCTTGTGCAGTTGTGCCTCCCCTTTAGTAAAAAAGAAACATTTATTTAGAGTTTGATATGTGTAGCATTTGAAGTTTTTCGTGATAGAGTTGTTAATAATTTTATGAACACATTCATTGACACTTTTTTTTAAAGTTATTTTTAGTTCTCACTCTTGAGAGTGGGGGTTCATATTCTATCATTTTTTAGGAACGTCCTCATAGTTTTTTCAAGTTTATAGAGGTTTATTTGCCTTTTTGCCCATTGTTTGAGGATTTTTATTCCATGGCTTCTATCTGTTGAATGTTACTATTATCTTACTATATTATTTTGGACATGACACTTAATTATTGGAACAGTCATTAATTAAGCTAGAGGGTTGGGAGGATACCGTTACCATAGTCTCAAGTGACATGCGTTACTGGAATGCCCCTGAAAAGGCTGACATATTGGTATATTCTGCTCACTTATCCAAAATTGTTTAACTTTTATGGTATATATTCTAGTGTTTGATTGTGCTGCTGTCTTATATTTAGGTTAGTGAATTGTTAGGTTCATTTGGTGACAATGAATTGTCTCCTGAGTGCCTTGATGGAGCCCAGCGGTTTCTAAAGGAAGATGGAATTTCTATACCGTCCTCGTAAGTAACTTCCTTCCATTCCAATTGTTACTGGTTTACCTTCGTTAGATTTTCTTTTATTTTTGTTTTGGGTTATGTAATTTTTCATACACCATGGTAAGTTCTTCTAATTCAAGATGAATAGCTCTGCTCCCCTTCTATAATTTCCTACTTTCCCACTGTCAGGTAAATTTTTCGATAGTGAGTGTGCCATATTAACCAAAAGTGTCACACACAATTTAGTTTCGTATCGCAAACAAGAATATATTGCCCACACATCCACGATGTCCCTTCTCAAACATAACAGTTCCTCACAGCTCAAAAACCTACTTTCTACCCACAATCCTTATATACAGGTTGTAAGAGAATTCTATGGAGACGGCCAACCACACATCCATTGCCTCCTGCAGTTCCCGCATTGTTCAGAAATACAAGACCAATGGTTTTTTTTATATATCTAAAATCACCTACATCATTGTCTCAATACCATCTTAACTTGCAAGGGGCAAGGAACTCAACTGCTGTACATGATTTCATTTCTAATATGGAGACTTCACCTAAGGAGGATGCATTAATGTCTAACTGCCAGAGTAAAGCGCTAGCAATAATAAGAAAGGCATATGCCAAATCGTTTCTCCTAAATTAAGTGGATTGGCTGCAATGCTTCTCTAATATTTCAATCACCGCCTAAACTGTTCCATCCATCCATCGTACCAATCATTTACACTTGTGAGTCATTCTGATCTGTTCATTTAATACCAAATAAAGCCAGAGATCCAAGGTCCATTTTGGCCCATGAGTTTGATTTTCAAAGGTCCATTGTGCATAGGTGGAATTTTGGTCCACACAAATGGTGAGCTGGTCACAGAATGTCGATTGCATATTATGTCGTGATAGATGCTGTCAAGCCCCTTTTTTTTTTTGAACATTGTTAACTTATTAGCACCCCACATCATTACGGTTCAGATCTGAAGTACGAAAAACTAAGACTGATAAAATATCTGATACCAAATTTTTTGCCAGGGGTTACATAATGTTATTGTACCTATCCTGTAGGTTGATGTGATTTGTGTAATAATTGTCAACCAAGACTCTGCTCCCAATACGTTTTACCTATGTGCGATGGACCAACTCACGACGTTGGGCCTTAAGTTAGAGAATTTGACTAGTGTGGGAATGATTGGTATGTTGGATTGAAAAGTTCCACGGTTGGTTTGAATATGAGAGAATGACTTGGGTGATCTGCTAATGGTTTTGGACAAATTATTGACAATGCTCTGCTCTTGCCGTCAGAGATTAATGCATTGCCATAGGCATCATTCTATGACACCTTTGGCACCTAGCAGAACTTGTGATTGATAAAGTCGCGATATTTAGAAATGCAATCACTTGCTGCTGCTGGGTTCCTATTCCCTTGAATGTTAGGATGATATTGAGATGATGATGCAGGTGATGTTAGATAAAAACCTTTGGTTTTGTGTGGTTGGCCATCTTTGTGAAATTCTTGTGCAACACAAATATAAGGACTGAGTAGAAAATAGACTTTGGGGCTTTGAGAGACATTCTAGTTTTGATAATATGTGTAGTGGACAGGTGAGGAATATAATCTTTTTGTTAATGTGAAATGATGGTGTTCCTGGTATTTTGGGTTACTATGGCTTGCCTACTCTCCTTTTACTTCACATGTTACCCATTTATCTTTGTTAGGGGGTTTTCTTTTGTTTAGGGTTATAATTTTAACATATACCGAATAATCCGGTCAGTGTGTATGAGTTTCATGCTGCAGAGACTAG
This sequence comes from Sophora flavescens, assembly GCA_030762895.1. Taxonomy (NCBI): domain Eukaryota; kingdom Viridiplantae; phylum Streptophyta; class Magnoliopsida; order Fabales; family Fabaceae; genus Sophora; species Sophora flavescens. The sequence continues at coordinate 6,018 of JAUPTC010000149.1, read as the reverse complement.
AGACTCTGCATGTGAATTCCTGAATCTTTTGCTCAATGTAAATTTTGGGAATTGTTTAAACTAAACATCATGCAATTGCCTTCAACTGTGCTTACTTCATGCTTTCTTCTTGTCACAATTTGTATCTATCCTGATTTAAAGTTACTGACTAACCATTTAGGTTTTAGTATTTGGGTATCCGTTTTTTTTTTGTATGACTTCAGACTCCCATGAATTTGTTGAAGTTTATACAATAGGAACAGATTTTACTTTACGATTTACCTAAATCAACAGCAGATCGACTAATAGGTTCCCGATATCTCTTTGGCCCAAATGTTCAGGGCCCACTCATAGTTACCTTAGGCGGCCCAAAGATAAGGCTCTGCTAGTGTATTCCCGTAGTCCTAAACATAATATGAATGTGTAATGTGAATGAGTAGTATGGGTGTTTATAGGAGGCATGATGTCAGTGAGTTAGTTAGAGGAGAGAGAAGGTATGAAATGATTATAAAAGGGAAGGTGGTTTAAATATTGGGGGGTGGGGGTGGGGGGCATGCAGGTATTTCTGAATTGTAAGCTTTAGAGCCCGGACTTGGATTATTCCTCCATAGCTGGGAGCATTGTACTCTTATTTTCTGTGTTGGTCTTGCTATTTTCATCAATAATACATTCTCCTTTGTTTAGATAGGAATTAGTTCCTATCATCGACAGGATCAGGAACATAAATTTTTGACATGGTTATAAATTATAATGGCCACGGATTCTTCTGTTTATAGATAAAAAATGGGTTTCTAAGGTGCAATTAATGATTAATACATTGTGTATTCTAAACTTGATTTATTATTTTGTTTAGCTATTGTATTAATCATTGTGGATTACTGTTTTCAGGTACACAAGTTTCCTCCAACCAGTGACAGCTTCAAAGTTATATAATGATGTATATCTCTTTCAGTTATCCTGTTAAAATTACATATTCAATTATTTTTTTAATGACACTGTAAATGTATTACTTCATTTGCTTGTGGTTATATTTCAGGTAAAGGCACATAAAGACCTTGTACACTTCGAAACTGCTTATGTTGTGAAAATACACAATGCAGCCCGACTTGCACCATCTCAACCTGTCAGTTGCTTCTCATGTAGTTGACTTTTCTTTCTTTTCCTTCAGTCCATCCATGGATCTGATCTCTATGCTGTTTGAGGATGGTGTCTTGTTTCAGATTTGTCTGAACTCATTAATTATTCTTTGCTTACAGTTTAGATTATTTAATTCCAGCTCATTTTGTTGATTTTGATTTAACCTGCACAGGTTTTCACCTTTACTCATCCGAAACCTGATGAAGAAAGCAATCAGCGGTATAAAAAGTTACACTTTGTGATACCTAATGACACTGGTTCCGCAATGGTACATGGTATGTGCTTCTTACTGAGTTAGTTTCTGTGTAAATGATTTTATCCATAAGATATTTGATTTTACTTTGAATATAGCAATCAAATTTTTAGAATGCAATAGAGTGTTTTTGTCTTTTACTGTGTGCCGGTCTGTTGTCTTAAGTCATGGAAATGTTGTCAGGGAACAATTAAGTTAATACACATGGTTCTTTAATGGGAGTGTTGAAATTCCTGGTGCTTGCCCAGAACAGAAGTGCAAATTTTCTGCCACAAATAGAGAGAAATGTGTATTTGGATTGTTGCCAATAAATTGTCAGAAGCCTATTTAATTCATATAGAGGTATTGGTTGACGCAGTTTGGAGGGTTTGGTCAGGGTTTGAAGTTTTTTCTGTGAAACTTATCTTGCTGTTGCACATGATTAAGTTTGTGTTAATTTGGTATATGATTGATCGGTTATGTAGACTGTCCTTGCTAATTGCCTCTCCTGATATTATAGTGTGTTGGTCTGTGAAGTGAGAGTGCATCTTATATTAAAAGTATCTTGATTGCTTAGTTGGCATACTTGGCTGCATTTTGGCCATGGGGCAGTCTTATTATGTATTATTGGGATGTTGGTATTGCTTCATTATGGCTTTAGCTTCTCTGTGTTGCGTAGTTGGTGTCTGTGTAGTCAATTGCTGATTGCGTAGCGTAGCGGCCGACCCCTGAAACGCAATAGTGGTGTAGCGGGTAGTGGTATGGCCGCTATGCCGAAGTATAGGGAAACTATACAAGAAACTTATACCATACACATATGAAAGCTAAAAAATAAAAGAATACACAAAATTAAAAACATATTCATAACGACTATTCAATGTTCATTGTTACCTAAATATTCAAAGTTCAAACCCAATATAAAGCAAATAAGTTCTAGCCTCCATGACTCAAAAAATAAACAAGTTCTAGCCTCCAAGGCTCAAAATTAGTCATCTAACCATTTAAAATAAATACTAGTGAATCCTTTAATTGGAATCACTATCTCCAAGGTCTTCATCTTCATGGTCAGTTTGTTCACCACCACTAGACCTCAATTCTTCTACATCCTCCTCAACTTCTTCTGCCTCTATAGGAGCTTCTTGGTCCCTTCTCCTTGTTCTTGTTTGCTGCCTAGTCATTGTTGATGGCTCACCAATTCAGCCACATTAGCAACATCCCCCCAAGTCAATATATCATCCCCAAAGACCAAGTCATCTTCAGCACCTTCTCCATCTTCAACCATTTCTCCCGTCAACCACTCATTACAAATATCAATGTCATTTAAGGCAATGGGGTCGATCCTGTTATGATTCTCAAAGCGTTCCTTAAGTTTTTGGTTATACTTGACAAAAACCAAATCTCGCAACTTTTGATGCTCAAGATTGTTTCTTTTCTTGGAATGAATCTATTTTAAAGTTTGAAAAAAAAGAATGTTAGTTTCTTTCACAAAACTACTATATAAATGTTTACAACAAATAAAAACCATTTCACATTTACTTACTTGCTCAAAGGTACTCCAATTACGCTCGCAACCCGAAGAAGAACATGTCAAGCTCAATACTCTAATTGCAATTTTTTGCAAGCCTGGAACATGATGCCCATAAGTCTTCCACCACTCAGCTATATTGAATAACAAACTAGGATTACTATCAACACAAGCTCATGTGAATCTAGTCAATAATATCAAAATAATGCACTTTAACTTACCGGGAGCCATTGTAGTTCTACTTCTTATTGCAACGGGCAAGTTAAAGCGTCCTTCAGACCTCCTATAAATCGCCAACTCATTGGTAGCTTTATCCTCTTGTTCATTATCACTAAGCCTCTCAATGCATTTAAGGAGCCCCAAATTAACTTCAGAATTCCGATCAATATCTGGGTTACCATAGAACTCAGGATTAAGGAAATGACCGGCTGCATGCAATGGATGATGAAGTTGGCATTCCCATCTTCTATCAACGATGGCCCAAATATCTCTATATTTGTCTTCATTTCCATTCAAAGATATCATGGCTTCCTTTGCCCTGTCCATCACCTCATAGATGTAACCCATAGCTGGCTTTTTCTCATTATCAACAAGCCTTAGTACTTCCACAAGAGGTCCCATGGCCTTCAAGCTGTAGAACACATCATTCCAAAATGATGGCATTAGTACAACATCCCTTGCCTTTTTAGGGTCCTTAGCTGCCTTTGTCTCCCCCCACTCCTCCGAGATGAACATCCTTCGAAGGTTGCCTTTCTGTTTGTGCAACCTTTGCAATGTGAGGAAGTGAGTAGCAAGCCAAGTAACTCCAGCCCTTACCAATTCGGTCTTGTTAGTGAACTTTCTCATCATATTTAAGGCCATGGTATGATTGTAAATGAAGCTTACAAGAGAGACCCCTCTTTGACATGCCTTTTTGATTCTTGGAATTTTACCGATGTCTTCTAACATCAAATCTATACAATGTGCAGCACACGGCGTCCAAAACAGTTTCTGCCTTCTTGCTTCTAAAAAAGACCTATAAGATCAAATCAAATGGACATAATTAAATAACTAATTAAATAACAACCTATAAGATCAAATCAAGTGTCCAATAGGTAGCTAACTTAGCATAAAAAAAAGGCTCTTACCCGCTGAAACATAATTGCTACCATTGTCGGTGACAACTTGCACAACATTGTTTTCTCCCACCTCCGCCACAAGAGTCCAACAGTTAAAAAAGTCTCTGTCCACTCTTCACATTCCCAGAAGCATCAACACTCCTGACAAACATTGTCCCAAGTGGACAATTGACCATGAAATTGATCAATGTCCTATTCTTGCGATCTGAACTTTGCATTGGACATTATAGAACAACCGCTTTTAACTCGCTCTTCCATATGTGGCCGCAACATCTTTTGAGTGATCACTAGTTCCTTTTTCAAGAGTGGAACCTGCATCTCATGGTAGCTTGGAACCTTTAGATTTGGACCATAGTTGCCAACAGCTTCAAGCATGGCCTGGAAGCTTTTGTCACACACCACATTAAAAGGAATTCCACACTTATAAAAGAACCGAGCAATAAATTGAACCATCTTAGCCTATGCTTCTTTATCACAAGCAACATTGACACTTGTTTGCTTCTTAGCATAATGCAAATCTATGGGTCCTTTCACTGTTTTTCCTCTCTTGGCAGAAGGGGCAGCACCATCAGTAGTAGGTTTTCCGGCTCGAATATTGTGAATTTCTTGAACCTCTTCTTGCTCTTCATCATATTCGTTAATCTCATGCAAATGTGAAGCATCAGCCTTTTTCTTATGAAACAGTTCTATCAGCTTCTTCCTTACATCATGAGGAGTTTTATTGCGGTCATTAACATCACCCCTCAAACCCATTTGATGTTTTTTCGCTCTAGTGATGCCACCGGTAGTAGTTTTCTGACAAAAATCACATGTAACAGCCCTCTTGTTATTGATGTCTTTGAGGCTATTCCATTCCCAAGCTGGGTCAATATTATCCCCAGTGGGTTTAACCAAACCACAAGCGGCAGTAGAGGATGGTGGCAATGTTTGGGATGCCATCTACAAACAGAGAACAGAGATGGGACGAACAAAGGAGGACAGGAGGTCGCAGTCGCACAGAGGAAACGGAAGTCGCAGGGAGCTTCACCGTCAGTCGCAGGGTGGTCTCGCACTCGCACAGTGGGTTGCTCTCGAAGAGAACAGCAAGGGTCCTTTTGTTTAGTTTAGGTCGAAAGAAGAGAGGAGGGAACCCTACTTCATTCAGAAGTTGAGGTCGAAATGACCAAAAGCCCCCAAATAAAACCCTAAAACGGCTATAAATTGAGGGCATTTTTGGGTTTTCACCCATTCTTCAGTGTTGCGCCCTCAACAGGTGCGATTTCGGCCTCGATTCAACCGCTAACAGAGGCGTAACGGCTGCTACACAAAACCGCAACGCACCATGATTTTGCGTAGCGCCGTGGTTCCGTAACGCTCCGCACTGCCGCGATAGTGGGTGTAGCGGCCGCAATCAACTACAGAGGTTGGTGTATGTCATCTGTATGGTTTAACTGTTTTGCGCAACTCCTCGACCCCTTAATCCTAGTTTATCTTTTTTTTTGTGTTACAAAGCTTTGTTTATATTTATACTTACATTTTGCACTCCTTGATCGCAGGATTTGCTGGATACTTTGATGCAACTCTTTACAAGGATGTGCATCTTGGAACAGAACCTTCAACAGCAACACCAAACATGTTCAGTTGGTATTGTGATTTCTTTTGCGTTTAATTTATTTTTCGACAACAGGAGTACTTGTATAAGAATAGTAAAATATGAGTACAATATCAGATGATAAAAATCCTCCTTAAAGAAACCACAACATGCAAACGAGATAGACACATCAAGCAAACAATGCTTGTCGATCTCTATGTATATGTGATTCCAAAAGAGCCGGTCTAAAATTAACCTATAACAAAGCACAGTTGATAGAAGAATATCTCCTGGGAACTGAACTAGTATACTATAGCTTTTGTGCAGTACTTTCTTGAAAACTGTCATTCCTCTACACAACCATACTTACCAAATGACAACATGTAGTGTCTATATTTGCCATTTGGAAGATAAAGTATGCAAAAATGAAAAGAAAAAAATCAATGTGAACTTTGGA